>JADBJO010033146.1:0-5000 GCA_016801955.1 Conus betulinus
GAAATACACCTACGTTTCTTGCTACTTTTTTCCTCCATCATTGACCAAATGCAACTTTCTTCCACAGGAAATACCGGTACATTGGCTACAGGCAGCTTGTGAGGTGGTGCTTTGGAATTCTGGGCAGAAAACATCCGTGTTCCCCTTCCATCTTGCTGTGTTCACAAGATCCATGAACATTTCCAGTCAGAAAAATATCGTGGATTCCAGTGGCCTGAATTGGACTGAACACACACACACACACACACACACACACACAGAGAGAGAGAGAGAGAGAGAGAGAGAGAGAGAGAGAGAGAGAGAGAGAGAGAGAGAGAGAGAGTGTGTGTTGTGTGGTGTGTGTGTGTGTACTCTTACATTTGTATTTTATAGGATTTGTAAGACGTCTTTCCCTAGTGTAGCAATGTACTTCCTGCTCTTTCTTTGTATGTATGTTTTTTTTTTTTTTTTTAGGGTTTTTTTTTGGGGTTTTTTTTTTGGGGGTTTTTTTTTTTTTTGTTTCGTCATCTATGACCCAAGTGGCATTACTCTAAAACAATGAAAGTTGCTCACTCATGAAGAAGATGATGTGGTGGTTATTCTGTCTGCTAAACAGTATGAAAAGCATTGTCATCAGATAGAAATGGTTTTTCTCCCTACTCCCACCCTGCCCCCTTTCCACCTTTTGTCCTCTTTAAGAATTTTTGGATAAAAAAATAATTGGGTATTGGAATAAAAAAAAGAATAGAACCTAAGTGTTCCACTCCATAACATTTGCATCTTGGTGCTATGATTCAGTTGAAATGTCCTAAATAAATTTTGTTTACCAAATCTGTTTGCCTGTGAATGTCAGCTTTGCACGCAAGCGACTCGCACCTTTTTAAGCGATTTATCAGAAAGGATGACTTCTGTATGGTGGAGAAATTTGGGATTTCCGCAATTTCTTTCCTTTTGTGTGTGTGTGTTTGTAAAAAGTAAAAAAAGGTTCTGTACTCTTGGGACTTTAAGGCGCTTCTTTGTCTTACTTACTATTAGGCACAACACCAAGTTTTGAACAAAAGGAATGTAAAAGCCTTAGATATAGGCGCAGTGGCATATCAGGCGCGCAAAAAGTAGAAAAAGTTGAAAACAGGATCAAATTATCCAAATTACAAAATACACACACAGACATTAAATCAAAATGTTTGTACAAAACAACACACATACAAACACAGAATCAAAATGTAAACATTGAGTACTACATTAGAGACTGATGATGAAACAGAACAGGGCATGATCATAATAAGTCACTCAAAATATTGAGGGGATCTCATGGATGAAATGACAACTTTTCATGGGGCTTTTCTTTTTTGCCTGAGCCCTGTAAAGGGCGCTGCAGTATTTAACATGCAGGGGTCAAAATGAAAAAGCCTTACTAGTCCTGAAAGTACTGTGCTTCTGGGGAAACCCATGATGCGCCAAAGGTGATTTTTAGAGCAATCATGCATCTAATTCCTTTCCACTGGAAATGTGTTTTAAGTGCTATTTCTACTGTAATTTTTTTCCTTTCATTTTCATTCATGGATGATTGCCATCACTAAATTGAGTGCTTTGAGAGGACCAAAAATTGCATAAAATAGGTAAAAACATCATTGCCTGGTTGGTTCATAGGTGCAGAGTAACTAGGTGTTGTGTTAGGCTTTGTCAGTCACAATTTTGACCATTTGGTAAGAAGTGTTTGTTGCCATTAGGAAGTTTTAATATCATAGAAGACATAAAAACAATGGGAACCCACAAAGTAATTTGGTCTGATTCCTTCAATATATTGTGTTCTAACAAAATAGCCAGCATCAAGGATATGAGTTATGAACAATTTTCATTTATCACACCAGGGTCAGATGCAGTGAAATAATGATCATTTTAGCAGCAGTAGCACAAATGCTGTCAGACTGTAAGAGTAACTGAGGATCAAGTAAATGTTTAAAACCAAAATCCACCCTCAGCCAGGTCTTGAGCCAGGTCAGTCTTGAGCCAGGTCTTCATAGGTTCATTTGGTATAATCAATCACAGTATCTTGCCATGTAAGTAGCCAGTGCCTCACATTTGCTTGGATGGGCATGTTGTGCTGTCAGGGGGTCTGGTTTTTCTCTGAACTTTTCTGGAAGGGAACTCCTCAGTGCAGCTGGGCTCTCTCCATACTTTTGAAAGAGGTGGTGAAGCAACTTGGACACATAGCCTGTAATGGTGTAAGACAGTTTTGTTAGTAAATAAAGTACACACTTTTAATTGGACTGTCCTTGTGATTATCCAAAGAAAGAAAAGAGCACAATGTATATCAGCATCCATCTACCTCTACACACTTCCCTCTGCCCCCCCCCCCCTCCTCCTCACACACACACACACACACACACACACACACACACACACACACACACACACACACACACACACACACACACAATCCCCACCCCCCCACCAATGATGAAAACAGCAATTCATCACTTGCATGAAACACGAAAAGCACAGACTAATTATAGGCAATTTGACAGTAGTTTTAACTTTTGCCAAACATAGTCATAATGCTTGCAACTTGATGGGAAAGACTAATAATGATGATAATAGTGCATTTCTTAAGAATGCAAACCATTACAAACATGAAACTACTGCAGAAAAGAAGTGTTGATAGAGAATTTGAGATAAGACATTTGACATGTGAGCAATGTGCCACATAAATGGCATGATCTATAGATGATGGCTTGAAACTTGTAATATATATTAGGGGATGTGGTTTGGTCTACCTTCAACTCCTTATGACTTACCAAACCTCAACACACACTCCACAGTCAGTAATGTTATTTTACAAGTACACAGGAGGAGAACAAGACAGACATAGCACTCTCACTTTTGGCACAGCAAAGAAAACATGTTGCTACAGCCATATGATTGTTATATAATTAATTTCATCAGTACTTTACATCAGTTTACACAACCAGGTTTGAATTAGCTTTGAGTGCAAGTACTAAGTGACTGCTGGCTGCAGTTTCACACTGACTCATGATCACCCAGTTTATTGAGAGTGTCAAGCCTGTAGCCCCTTTAGTAGTCATAGCACTTGACAAGGAGGTATGCTTGTGTTAAAGTGCTAGTTGTCTCTGAAATGCTTCTGTAAGCCATCTTCACCTCCTGTGGGTGGTGGTAGTAAACATTCCGGTATCTGCTTACCACTGAGCCACCAGCAATATTTATTTATGTGTTTCCCCACATAACTCATGTGAAACACCATGCCATTTTAACAGTATTCATCTCCACCCCATCTCTAGCCATCTTCCACACACACACACACACACACACACACACACACACACACACACACACACACACACACACACACACACACACACACACACACACACACACAGTGGTTACAAACAGTGCCTAGTGGTTATAAACAGTGCCTATTTTTATGGAACAACAACTCACCTTTACTGCGTTTGCAAGGTGTCATGTTGGCTGAAACACCTCGGTGCCTGACATCAGTGGACTGTTGTTGGGATGCAGCAGCCAGGTCAAATGTGCAGTCAGTGGAGGACATGCAGCCAACACTCCCATGTTCTGCATGGTCTGTGTCCGGCACACCCTCCCAGTGCACATCGGAGTCAGCAGGCTCTTCCATTCCCTGCTGGCTCTGCTCTTGTACATACCTCTTTGCACGTTTTGTAAAGTTCAACTCCTTTTTTCATTTAATGTCCACCTTCATCATTTTGAAGGTTCTGACATTTTGGGGGGTCTCTGGTAGCAGTCTCAGTGGAAATATGCTGCCCAGAAGATCAGCTATACAGTGTTGACAATGGGGAGGAGCAGAACGGGGAGAATGGGGATGGGGAGGGGGGAGCAGCAGTGGACACGACCATGTTTAGGGGGGAGACGGGAAGGGGCGGATGGGAGAGGAGAGGGGAAAGGGCATCAGATCCGGGATTTGAAGCTTTCCACTGAGGATGATGTTATGGCCTCAGATGTAAGGCAATTCCACTCATTGATGGTCCGTGGGAAGAAGGAATATTTCCTGTAGTTGGTCTTACGGGAAGGAAGGAGATAGGAGACTGGTGCGATTGTCGTGTAGGTAGGCCTTGTGGGGGGGGGGGGGGGGGGGGTTGGCCTGGGGTTGACCTGGAAGGGGTGTTGATGGTAACCTCTCCCTGGTGGTACTTGAAGAGGGTTACAAGTCTCGCTTCGGCCTCCTGTCTGCGAAAGGGGTCCAGTGCAGCTGCCTGATCATGTCTTCCACGCTGGATGTTTGGGCGATACCTATTGACCACCCAGCAGGCAGCTGGAAGCTGCACCTTTTCCACTCTGCCGATGTCTTTGGCAGTGTAGGGGTCCCAGACAGGTGCCGCGTACTCCAGTATGGGCTGTACCAATGCTTTGTAGGCCTTTTCTTTGATACTAACTGACCCAACCTTTAGATTTCGTTGAAGGAAGCCAAGAGTCTTGCTGGCTTTGTTGGTCATATATATTTATGTGAGTGTCCCAGCTAAGGACGCTGGAGTTGGTGACTCCCAGGTACTTAGACTCCTTAGCTGTTTCCAGGTTTTGACCATGCAGTTGGTAAGTGTCAGTTTGCTGTTGTCTCTTCCTGGTGACATGAAGAGTCTGACATTTCTCGTTTCCCAGCTTGCCATTCTGTTGAGGTCTTGCTGAAGGTTCTCATGATCGCTAGGGGAGTCAACTTTCCTGTGGCAGAGTGTGTCGTCTGCAAAAAGGCGAGTGGATTTACACACACAGGGAGTGAGAGAGAGACATCCCAGGTAAAAAGAGGCAGAAACAGTCAGAGACAGCATATAAATTGTATGTTTACTCGCTCTCTCTCTCTCTCTCTCTCTCTCTCTCTCTCTCTCTCTCTCTCTCTCTCTCTGTTTTTTTTTCTGTTGAAGAGGAAGTACAAAAAAAAAAAAAACTTTAACAATGGTCAGCGACTTACGTATACCAAATTCTTGTTTTTCTCGAAGATGGAGTGTGGTGGGATGTTGAATAATGGTCACACA
>JADBJO010033147.1:0-14906 GCA_016801955.1 Conus betulinus
CTCTGTCTGTGGATCCTCCCATTTTCATGGAATTGCGGAAATGACCATCTTGTGTGGATTTCAGCGTATCGATTGACGATAACAAAGAGCTTGTTGGGTTGTTGATGTTCGTTGGTTGTATGTCAAAGATGTCCCCAATACGGAACTTGCATGCATTCCTCTAAAGACAACAGGGCAAGTGCTGACCAAATCCAGAAACTGTCAGGAAGTCAGTTTGGAAGGAGGAATGAAACTGATGCAGATATTTCATGACTACAAACACCGTAGTAGTGTGTTTGATGATTGGAGTTACTACGAGAAACAAGAACAGGAGAGGAGAAGAAGATTTGCTGAAAAGACGAAGGATGCTAGCTGTCTGCTATCAGCTGACGTGTGTGGTGAACATGACGCACACTGTGGTGAACATGACACACACTGTGTGGTGAACATGAAGCACACTGTGTGGTGAACATGACCACACACTGTGTGGTGAACATGACGCGCACTGTGGTGAACATGACGCACACTGTGGTGAACATGACGCACACTGTGTGAGAGGATGATGGCTGGCTGGCTGCTCTGAAGTGCGTGTTGGCTTATGTGGGGTTTTATGTGCGTGTGTTGGCACTGAAGTTTTTCTTTTTTTTTTTAATGATCTCTTGTTATGTGGGACTGGGAGTGAGAAGTTGAGAGGAATGCCTCAGCGCACAGCTTAGTGTTATCTGCCACAAGTTGTTGAGCTGCAGGATTTCTCATTTGTGATTTTGATACGACATGTTCCAAGATTTTCAGTAACTTCTCATCTCCTGGATTTTGGGTTTGTCTGTAGAACTCCGCCACCACTGTCCAAACTTGCATTTGTACAGAAATGTGTAGGTGACTGATAAATACTGAGCCAGATGTTTGACAGGAGGGAGATGTCCTGTTTTCAAAGAAGTCCCACCTTCTGGAAGAGTTGCGTCAGGACTGAAAACCATTAGCATAGGCTTTAAAGAATTGGGACTTTGAAAAAAAAAAATATGCAGGCAAAACACTGCAGCAGAAATGACATTTTTATTAACTAGAATATCTGCATAACCTTAAAAAAAAAAAAAAAAAAAAAAAGAAAAGGCTCGGCAGCAGACAGCATGTTTATATTAGAACATTTGCATATCATGTGTTTCCTTTTAAAGTGAACCTGTTTGGCATTCTTGATGTTTTTTCAACATTCATGTGTTCCCTTGGATAGACATCCTAGCATACATTTATAAACAACGCTGACATTGAGATACGTCATTTTGTATGAACACCTTGGATAGACAGTCCTCGCATACATTTTATAAACAACGCTGACACTGAGATACGTCAGTTTGTATGGACACTCACCAGTCTCTGTGTTCCCTGGAGGCACTGGAGAGTTGAGTGCCAGGAAAACAAAATCTTTTAGATCAGGGATTTGTTGTAGATCACTTGTATTTGAAAAATTGGTCCAGACATTATGTAGTATTTGCTACGCTTATTGATGCTTGTTTCAGACATGTGAAAACTGTTGTAGTTGTATCTGTAACATCAGGTTTTTGATTGGTTGCTCCAGAGTAGCTGACCAGAGGCAGTGATTTGGTGTCAAGTATACAACAATATTTTGAGTGTAATTGACAGCATTCAAAGTTGTAAAGTATGCATTATTCATCATACAAGCACAAGTATGTGGCTTGTACGTAATTTTTCTTTCTGGGAAAAAATTTGGAGTTTGGTCCTTGGCTTTGAAATTCTTGTCATGTCCTTGTGTTTATTAGTGCATGTGGGAAACCTACACAGACCTCACATATTTGGTCATGTACTTTTTGGTGTGTTGTGCTCTTCTTTCTTCTCCCCCTCCCCCCCCCCCCCCCCCCCCCCCCCCATCCCCCCCCCCCCCCTACCCCCAGCCCCTCTCCTCTTCTCTCACCATTTAATTATCTGTGTGAGTGGAACTGGGAAAGCGTTTGTGAGATGTTGAACAAGGCAGCGTGGTTTGAGTAAGCTCATTTTTCATCAAACTGCTTATGACCATGATTCAGCTTTTTACAGATTGCATTAGAACCTACTGTACTAGACAGTAGGGACTGATTGAACAAGACTGATTTGAAATTATGGTGAACTTGAAAAGAAACATTGGCTCTCTCTCTTTCTTGCAAAATGAGATCAAGTGCTCATCAACCTTTTATCAAGAATAAGAATTGCCGCTTAGAATTTTTAAAAAATCAGTCATGAGCAGTTACACTAGCAAAGGTGGTTTTAATTCAAAAAGTGTTGATTTGTTTTATAATGATCTATTAGCTGAATATGAAGACATTCAGTTTGGCTGCTTGTATCTCATTTTTGTCAGTTGATACTAAGTTTTTGCCCGAATCACCCCCTCAGTCTTTCTTCATGTAGTGATAGTTCTGGCTGAATATTTTCATCGTTTGGAAAATGGCTTGCTTTAACATCCTCCAGTATTTTTCAATGTTTTTTTTTTTTTTTTTAACATTTTCAATGAGTTCAAGCACAGCTGACCTGACTGGCCTATAAAATATACAAAATGTATTCTGAGTCAGGTTCTCACGTTCGACTGTTACTGGTAACTGGATGTACCTGACAACCTATGAACTGGGAAGGAATTAAATGATCCAGCTGGTTGGTGCTTAGACTTTTTTAATGGCTTTAGAAATGGTTTTAGATTTTTTTGTTTTTTTAAAGAATTAGACCTGCTGCGGTTTTAACTTTATGCTAAGTGTTTTGGTGAGCTTTTATCTAAGCATACAGACATGACTCTGAGGAGTAACTTTGACTGGGTGTGTTTGTGTTCATAAACACATATCTCGGTTCATTGTGTGTCCATAAGGTAATGTTGCTCACAGTTACAGCCCAGCCAACTGCAAAGGGCCATATCAGGGCTGTGTGTGTGTGTGTGTGGGGGGGGGGTTATTTTATGTGCTATGGTGATGAAGGATACATGCTGGTCTTAAAAGCTGCAACGTTCTTTTACAAGTGTGTGAATCTGGTCACATTCAATGCTCTGTGATGATTGCTACATTGTACATAAAAGTATGTCTACTCATTTGCCTTGAGACTACATTGTTGCAGTTCGTACACCTTACATTATTCTTTTCAGTGTTGTCAAGTCATGTTGCTTACCACCCTGTCAGCTTTTTAGGCTACATCAGGGCTGAGTATCTTTCTGGATACAGTTCTGTTGTTTCGTATGTGCAGGCACAAACAGTTCTGAAAATAACACCTTTGCATCTCTCTCTCTCTGAGTCTCAGTCTCTGTCTGTCTGTCTCTCTTCTCTCTCTCTCTCTCTCTCTCTCTCTCTCTCTCTCTCTCTCTCTCTTGGGTAAACAGACAATTTCCAGTTCCAGACATGACTAAAATACATTTGACAAGTTATCTTCAACTCTTTTCTATTCTAGCCAACTGTTTTCACATTTTGTTGTGCTGAATCACGTTTATCGAAGAACACATTCAACGCAGATGTGTCCATTCCCGGTTACAACACCGTGAGAATCGACCCCACTCTACCAAAAAACTGGCTTAATCCTATATATCAGTCAGACTGTTACATAGAAACATTATTCCTTAGAAAAAGACCATGTAGAATGTCTATAGGTCAAAATTACTCTGAACAGAAAGAAACCATTATTCATCAGATTCAAGTACAGAAACCCTGCCGAACATCGGTACTGGGTTGACAGATTTACTGAACTGAAGATGTAACATTTACTGACTTAATCTGTTGATTGAAATGCCCACATGAATACTCCATCTTCTGAAACATTGACTGACCACATTCATGTCAACACACAACAGACATTGCTGGGGTATGGTCCTCCTGATAGCAGCTGCAGTGATCACTTACTTGTTTGTCTTACCAGGTTCAAAAACACCAAAAGTCGTAGGCCTGGACACATAGTCATTACTTCGTTCATTGACCTCTACTGCATCCCCTGAACTCTGACCTTGCTGGTTTCTCTCGACAGTGTTATTGTATGCTCTACTCCCCCCAAACAAGAGTTCCATCCTCTAAAATCCAGGGAGGCGGAGTCCTCATAGCCATCCACACCAGCATCCAGAGTGTAGCTACACCAGAGCTAGACACAGACTGCGAGATTCTTTGGGTCAAAATGTGGACCAACAAAAGACCCTATACATCTGTGCATATTACAGGCCAAAGTCATCTGACAGTATCAGTCTCCAGCACTTCGAAACAGCAGTGAGACGAGCATGTGATATGTCAAATGGCAATCTGCTCATTGCTGGAGATCTGGACTTCCCAGGCTGGGACTGGCGGACACAGACCCTCAAGCCAAGTACCATTTCCATCGGCCTTCACAACCAGCTCATGGACCTGCTCAACGACATGGCCCTGGAGCAAGTTGTCCTTGAGCCAACGCGTTATGATAAGAAGGCTGCTAATACCTTTGACTTGATCATCACGAATGCCCCAGAGATGATCCCTAGAGTCAGTGTCATGCCAGGCCTTTCTGACCATGACATTGTCTACTGTGAATCGTCAACCAGACCAAAAGCACTAATACAACTGCAGCGCCAAATTCCACTCTACCACAAGGCCAACTGGGAGGGTATCAAAGAAGAGATGGCAACACTCTCCGATAGTCTGGAAACTGACACCGACAGCAGCGTTGAGGAACAATGGAACAAGTTCAAGACCACCCTTCACTCCAGTATTCAAGAACACATTCCTCATAAAACTGCAAGTCAAGAGAATCACATCCCTGGATCACCCCTTGGATAAGGAGACTGACAGCACGTAGAAAACAACACACAAAAAGATGGGGGAAAAAAAAAAACTTCCGACCTCCAAGAGAAAGTACACAACCTGAAGACAGAAATTCAGAGACTTCTATGTAGAGCATACTGGATTTACGTCCACTCACTCTTTACACGGTCAAACTTAGAACAAGACTCGGCTCCACCGTTAGATCAGTGAAGAAAGCCATCAACAAAGAAGTTTTGGGACATACATCAAACACCAAAGGTCGTCATCTCATGGCATCCCACCACTCAAAGTCCAATGGTAGGCTAGTTAGCGACAGCAAAGACAAAGCAGAAGCCCTCAACACACATTTCTACCAGGCTTTCAGTGAAGGAAGAACCTACACTTATGAGGAATTTGAACAAAAGTGTAACATATCCCTGTTATCTTCCCCACATCCAACCATGAGTGAGATCAATATCACCGTTGAGGGTGTCTACTGACTACTCAAGGACCTAAACACAAACAAGGCCCCAGGCCCAGACAAGATCCCACCCCGAGTTCTAAAACAGTTAGCTAGAGAGATAGCCGCTGTTCTCACCATCACATACAGCGCTTCTCTTAGTTCAGGTCAGATTCCCTCAGACTGGCGAGAGGCTCTGGTGACAACAATCTACAAGAAAGGTGATCACTATGACCCACGCAATTATAGACCCGTGTCCGTCACTAGTGTCCCCTGCAAGATTATGAAACATATTCTAGTTAGCAACATGATGCAGCATCTGGAACAGAACAACATCCCCTGCAACCAACAGCACGGTTTCAGGAAACAGAGATCATGCGAGACGCAACTGTTAGAATTTATGGAGGAAGTCACCACCAACCTAGAGCAAGGCAAACAAGTAGACGTCGTAGTCATGGACTTCGAAAAAGCGTTCGACAAGGTAAACCACGATCTACTGCTGTACAAAATCGCCTGTTACGGAGTACGAGGAGCAGTGAACACCTGGCTTTACAACCTCTTCCACAACCGCCGCCAGGCCGTCACTGTTGAAGGGGTCATGTCAACTTTTCTCCTGGTGAGGTCTGAGGTCCCGCAGGCTCGGTAGTAGGTCCAGTCCTGTTCCTGTCATACATTAATGACCTTTCAGAACATGTTAAATCGGACTCCCGACTCTTTGCGGAGATACCTTACTTCATCGGGCCGTGCTAAAAGCACAAGAGCAGGTAACCCTCCAGGACGACCTGCATCAACTTGAAAAATGGGAAAAAAAAGCATGGGACATGTCCTTCCACCCCCCCAAAATGTAATATCCTCGTGATTTCAAAATGCAGAGAACACAAGAGTCACGACTATACCCTGCACGGACATGTACTGGACAAGGTCTCCACTGCGAAATACCTAGGCGTCACAATTCAATCTGACTACAAGTGGAACACCTATATAAACAACACCTGTGCTAAAGCCAACAGAGCTTTAGGTTTCCTGAGACGCAACCTCCAGATTGGGTCAGAGACCATCATGGCAACAGCAGTCAAGGCCCTCATACGACCTCTTCTGGAGTACGCCAGCTGTGTATGGGACCCTACCACGAACAACGAATCGACCAACTGGAAGCAGTACAGAGAAGGGCAGCTAGATTCGTCCTAAATCGATACAGGAACAAATCCAGCGTTGGCGATATGTTGAATCATTTAAACTGGCCCACCCCTAAGGAACGGCGTAGAACTGCCTGCTTGGGAATGCTTTTTTTAAAAATTCACCGTGGACTGATAAATGTAAAAGCCCCAAACTTGAGACTCCAAACCAGAGCACGACGAGGTCACAACCTAGCCTACCACAACATCTGTAGAACTGATTATAGGAAATATTCTTTCATCCCACGTACCATCAGAGACTGGAACTCTTTAGAACCCCATGCAGTCTCTGCTACTACCCTCGAGGCTGTCCTCTCGAGGGTACGTGCCCCCCAGTGATTGTACTTTTTTTTTTCGTTGCTGCGCGCATGCTTCCTCCCAAAAGTGACAGTAGCCATCAAAATGTTGATGTTGGTCGCTCAAGGGAAGAAGAGAGATGAAGAAGAAAAATCTAAAATTAAACAAGCCAGTTGGGACATGCGTTGATGACACTGACTCCAAGATGAGGCTGATATAAGCAGCAAAACACATTTAGGTTCAGGAGTTATGATCTTATAAACAAAGATGGCTTCTGTTCTCTTTCAGCCTGAATCAGGTGACTTGCCTTAGTTTATATTACATCCACTTGCTGTACAACAGTTTATATTACATCCACTTGCTGTACAACAGTTTGGCAGAAAATGTTAACTCTCAAGTAGTGGCAGCATGGCCAAAATCTGATGCCACTTACTGAGTGAGCTTTGTGGCTTCACGGTTGGCCAGGGGTCGTTGGTTAATGTTTACGGCATTATGAAATCCGAAGGGCTGTGAAAAGAACGGTAAACCTAAAAGTGAATAAGACACGTTCTCCCCCGAAGTCGGAGTGTGGCTGCCTACGTGGCGGGGTAATCAAAAACGGTAATACACGTAATGTTCTCACTCCCAGCTGATACATTTGTACCATAGTGTTCAAACACTTTGGCTGTTCGGAAGATCCCTGGAGTCTTTTAGCCAGGATACGACAACAACAACAGAAGACACGTTCAGATGGATTCCCACTGATAACTCCAGATCATGCGGCAGCCGGTTTAGCAGATCCTGTGGCCCATTCAGAGTATTGGTCACCAAAGACAGGACATGTCGGGATGAGTGAAAGAAGGCACTGGCTACACTGGTGTTCAAGACAGGTCGCAAATTGAAAATATCTGCAGAGAACTACAGACCAGTGTGCCTGACCTGTCTTGCCTGCAAAATCATGAAAAGGCTAATCTTAAATAAATGTCAGCGAACCGCCCAGAGAAACGTGGACAAACGAGTTACAAGACAAAAACACAACGCGTTTCGACCTCTTAGGTCTTCTTCAGGTGAAACAAAAACAAATAAAACAAAATAAAATGAATGAGCTCATTCAACGCCTTCGTCCTTGCGCTCAACTCTGAAGCGATCAAAGCTAAGTGCATTTTCGTTATGTTATTTGTTTCACCTGAAGAAGACCTAAGAGGTCGAAACGCGTTGTGTTTTGTCTTGTGACTCGTTTGTCCACGTTTCTCTGGGCGGTTCGCTGACATTTATTTAAGATTTGTTTAGATTTCCGCCTGCAGTCGTCTCACTTTGCAACTAGATGAAAAGGCTAGTCAAAAGGCAAGTGATGTCGAATTTCAACAATGTTCTGATCATTGAAAGTCGACGTAGCTTTGTACATAGATCATGCACCGCCCAGATGCTGGGACACATGGATACCTGGACACACTTCATTGAGGAAGGATGGAAGGTAGACACCTGCATGGTCTACCAACCAAACTTTTGGATCAGTGTCCTGTCACTGACTTCTGGCAAATAGACTCAGCACAAGGCATCGCAGTAAACGCCCACAGAGAGATCAGAGCCTTCTTGTCAGCACAGACACAGACAATTTTTTTTTTTTTTTTTTTTTTTTTTTTTTTTTTTTTTTTTTTTTTTGCTGTCTGTCCAAATTCTGCGCCACCTCAGAGGCAGTGCACCCACGCCGCTCATTCCGACACCCATCCACAGCCACAGCCCCGGCACCGGCAATCCACAGGGAGCAGTCAATGTCAAGTCGTCAAGAGGCAACCCACCGGAGGAGACACTGCACTGCTGCCGAGTCACTTCGGTGGTGTTCAGTGGCGCCTGTTCTGATCTAACATACGCTGGACACCACCTACTAAGCCCCCTACTGACGACAATAATTGCTTAGTCGCGGAGCCGGCGTGAGTGAGCTCTCCCTCCGGAGGGCACCACCACGTCCGTCCAACGACAGCCCCCATGGACTCGCCGATACGGTGACCCCGACGGAACCAAACCAAGGCCACAGACGCGGAGAGGACATCGAAACTGAGGTCACCATGAGAGCAGGGCATGAAGGGGCACAGAATCTGAGACATTTTTTTTAAATGCCGATCGATGAGAATGAGGATGATGAAGATGATGCTACGGATTTCCATTTCGGTCTGAGACTACATGACAGGGCTGTACTCTACGCTTCCTTTCATAATATATCCCGGCGTCAACCAGGCCCGAGAGATACAGGCACCTGCAGTGTTGGTCAGAAATTTGAGCAACACTCTCAGAAACGCATCCATTAAGTGGATGAAACTCAACTGTGTGGTCCCAGTCTTCCCAACTGAGTCCGCAGCAAACTCAACTCTGGGTAGGAGCCGGTCGGGGCAGAAAAACCCCATGACTCTGATGGGATTCGAACGCATGACCTCCCAGCCAGGAGTCCGCGACGCTAACCACTTCGCCACAGCGGCTGGTAGACACAGACGATTATTACCATTGGTACATGTTTGAAGAGGCAAAGGTTACCTTGGCATTCCCCTCTTTGGCAGGGAAATGTTTCTGTCTTTATCAATGACCAACCCAACAATGTTAAAAGCAGTGTGAAAATGTTTGCTGATGAAACTAAGCTCGTTAACAAAAAAGATACAGAAATAAGTATCCAGAAACTCCAAGAAGTCTTAGATCGGCAACATGAACATACCGATTTTATTGCTATATAAGTCAATGGTTCACCCACGTCTAGAATGTGGGAATAATCTAATCATATGGTACCCATATCTTAAACAGCAATTAGTATCTATTAACTTGTACAGTAACGAGCAACCAAAACGTGAAAGAATATGAAGGTATAAACCATCAAAACATTAAGATTGCTGAGTATACCCTCTCAGTAAACGGAAGGCAAAAAAAGAGGTGATCTAATTGAG
Organism: Conus betulinus; assembly: GCA_016801955.1. Lineage (NCBI taxonomy): Eukaryota > Metazoa > Mollusca > Gastropoda > Neogastropoda > Conidae > Conus > Conus betulinus. The sequence continues at coordinate 9,542 of JADBJO010033147.1, forward strand.
ATGTTTACAATGTTTCACAGCTAAGAAGATATTAACTTTGAGTAATTATTTTTGATAATAAAATTAGAAGTGGAGAGGCAAATAAGACTACATAATCAATGCCCCAGTTCTAAGAAGCGTGCTTTGGGTATAGGGTTACCAACCAATGGTTTTTAACGAGCATACATACAAACTGTTTATTTCATTTATTGTCTAAACCCCAGCTGCATCATCAGAAACTCCATACTTCGTCTGTCTTCAAAATTCAGCTAAACACACTTATACACATGTGATGGTGTGGAGGGGTAAGGGGTGTGCAGGTGAAGACGGGCAGATGGTGATATGTGTAGGAATCAAGGGACAGCAGCCAGTCAAGAAGACTCAGAGGACAACGTGGAGTTTTTCTCCTTTTATTTTCCCTTCATGGCATGGGGCTCAAACCAGGAACTGGGATCTCTCTCTCTCTCTCTCTCTCTCTCTCTCTCTCTCTCTCTCTCTCTCTCAGTACCCAGCGCACCGAGCACTCTCTCATGACACACTCTTGGGCACACTCCGGGGAACACTCTCCAGTGAACGCTCTAGGCAACACTGATCTCTCATGCAAAGAAGGATGAGTTTAACGTCCTCATAGCAGAATGCTTTTAGGGACAAAATATCGCCACAGCCAAGGCTGTGACATGGAGACGTTTGTCTTGACGTAGACATTGTAGACTGGCAGGTTGGGTCGAGAAGTCTGGGTTAGCGTCGGGTGGAGGGTCCCGGGAAGGATGGCGCCGTCAGGAAGGAGCCTAGATGAGGTAGGTAGTCATTGGGACTGCCAAACAGTCGTCTGAAGGTGGTTTGGTTGCGGTTGATGTTGATGATGTCGTCGTCGGTGGTTCCTCATAGGCCGTCGTCAGGGCTACCGTGCGGCCGTCTTCATGCTGAGTGGCGACGGTCCTATGCCGCGTGAGGCCGACTCGGGAGACGTACGAGGCACAAGTCGCCGAGCCGCTGCACGTGGGTTCATACCCATTCTGCGCCCATGAGGGACGTCCCCCCCCCCCTCCCCTCCCCCACCCCCCCCCCCCCCCCACCCCCCTTCAGCCAGGGGAGAGCCCTGCTAGCCGTGCAGGCCACTGGGTAGTTCGCGGAGTGGCAGCGCCTCGTCGCCAAGTGTCATGCTGCCTCGAGAGCCGTCCCCCGGCGACACAGGCTAGTCCCGTCGTCACTCGTAGTGCGAGGAAGGAAATCTGTGCCGCCCTACACCCATCTGCCACCTGGGTGCCTTCTGCTGATCTCTGCCACCGACCAGCAGGGTGATCTCTCACACACACTGCGCCTCTATATATGCACAGCGCCGCACTCAAAATGGGCCTCGTGAGACAGTAAATGACAAAATTTGTGCTGTCTGTCGCAGCTTCTGTGTTGTCCAGCTCGCCGTCCGTTCAAAGTATGCAAACATATTTGATATCGATGAAAACCTCAGAACCCAAGGAATAAAATGCAAAATGAGGGATGGTACAAAAACACTCTCTGCACCAACTATAGTAATGCAGTTCAGACAGCTGAAACAAACACACCATCCACACCAGATATAATACCGTGGGGTTTGAGAGACAACGCAAAAATAAACAAGTGAATAGATAAATAAACAGATCTTCAGCAACAGCTACAACAATGTCGGTTTTGGGAACTGACAAAAAGCACAGCCACCTGACAAGTTGCGAGACGTGTTTGTTTTCAGGGCTCACACAGACACATTTTCCACACCAGCCCACGCTACCACTCTCTGCGAACTACCCAGTGGCCTGCACGGCTAGCAGGGCTCTCCCCTGGCTGAAGGGGGGGGGGGGGGGGGGTACGTCCCTCATGCGCAGAGTGGGCATGAACCCACGTGCAACGGCTCGGCGACTTGTGCCTCGTACGTCTCCCGGGTCGGCCTCATGCGGCACAGGACCGTCGCCACTCAGCATGAAGACGGCCGCACGGTAGCCCTGACGACGGCCTTGGAGGAACCACCACCACAACGACATCATCAACATCAACCGCAACCAAACCACCTTCAGACGACTGCTCGGCAGTCCCAACAACTACCTGCCTCATCTAGGCTCCTGCCTGACGGCGCCATCCTTCCCGGGACCCTCCACCCGACGCTAACCCAGACTTCTCGACCCAACCTGCCAGTCTACAATGTCTACGTCAAGACAAACATCTAAATGTCACAGCCTTGGCTGTGGCGATATCTTGTCCCTAAAAGCAATCTGCTATGAGGACGTTAAACTCATCCTTCTTCTCGTGAGATATCAGTGTTGCCTAGAGCGTTCACTGGAGAGAGTTCTCCGGAGTGTGCCCAGAGTGTGTCATGAGAGAGTGCTCAGTGCGCTGGGTACTGAGAGAGAGAGAGAGAGAGAGAGAGAGAGAGAGAGAGAGAGAGAGAGCTCCCAGGGCTGTGTTCCTGGTTTGAGCCCCATGCCATGAAGGGAAAATAAAAGGAGAAAAACTCCACGTTGTCCTCTGTGTCTTCTTGACTGGCTGCTGTCCCTTGGTTCCTACGATATCACCATCTACCTGCCTTCACCTGCACACCCCTTACCCCTCACACCATCACATGTGTATAAGTGTGTTTAGTTGAATTTTGAAGACAGACGAAGTATGGAGTCACTGATGATCCAGCTGGGGTTTAGACAGTAAATGAAATAACAGTTTGTATGTATGCTCGTTAATCCCGTTGGTTGTTAACCCTATACCCAAAGCACGCTTCTTAGAACTGGGGCATTGATTATGTACTCTTATTTGCCTCTCCACTTCTAATTTTACTATTCAAAAATAATTACTCAAAGTTAATATCTTCTTAGCTGTGAAACATTATAAATATCTCAATTAAATCACCTCTTTTCCGCCTTCCCTTTACTGAGAGTGTATACTCAACAATCTTAATGTTTTGATGGTTCATACCTTCAAATTCTTTCACATTTTGGTTGCTCTTTACTGCACAAGTTCAATAGACACTAACTGCTGTTTAAGATATGGGTACCATATGATTAGATTATTCCCATATTCTAGACGTGGGTGAACCATTGACTTATATAGCAATAAAATCGATATGTTCATGTTGCCGATCTAAGACTTCTTGGAGTTTCTGGATACTTATTTCTGTATCTTTTTTGTTAACGAGCTTAGTTTCATCAGCAAACATTATCACACTGCTTTTAACATTGTTGGGTTGGTCATTGATAAAGACAGGAACATTTCCCTGCCAAAGAGAGGGGAATGCCACAGGTAACCTTTGCCTCTTCAAGCATGTACCAATAGTAATAATCGTCTGTGTCTGTGCTGACAAAAAGGCTCTGATCTCTCTGTGGACGTTTACTGTTATGCCTTGTGCTGAGTCTATTTGCCAGAAGTCAGTGACAGGACACTGATCCAAAAGTTTGGTTGGTAGACAATGCAGGTGTCTACCTTCCATCCTTCCTCAATGAAGTGTGTCCAGGTATCCATGTCTTCCAACATCTGGGTGGTGCATGATCTACTATGTACAAAGCTATGTCGACTTTCAATGATCAGAACATTGTCGAAGATTCGACATCACTTGCCTTCTGACTAGTCTTTTCATGATTTTGCAGGCAAGACAGGTCAGGATCACTGGTCTGTAGTTCTTTGCAGATATTTTCAATTTGCGACCTGTCTTGAACACCAGTGTAGCCAGTGCCTTTTTTCCACTCATCCCGACATGTCCTGTCTTTGGTGACCAACACTCTGAATGGGCCACAGGATCTGCTAAACCGGCTGCCGCATGATCTGGAGTGATTATCAGTGGGAATCCATCTGAACGTGTCTGTTGTTGTTGTCGTATCCTTGCTTAAAGACTCCAGGGATCTTCTGAACAGCCAAAGTACTTGAACACTATGGTACAAATGTATCAGCTCGGAGTGAGAACATTACGTGTATTACCGTTTTTGATTACCTCGCCACGTAGGCAGCCACACTCCGACTTCAGGGGAGAGAACGTGTCTTATTCACTTTAAGGTTTGCTGTTCTTTTCACAGCCCTTCAGATTTCATAATGCCGTAAACATTAACCAACGACCCCTGGCCAACCGTGAAGCCACAAAACTCACTCAGTAAGTGGCATCAGATTTTGGCCATGCTGCCACTACTTGAGAGTTAACATTTTCTGCAAAACTGTTGTACAGCAAGTGGATGTAATACAAACTGTTGTACAGCAAGTGGATGTAATATAAACTAAGGCAAGTCATCTGATTCAGGCTGAAAGAGAACAGAAGCCATCTTTATAAGATCATAACCTCAACCTAAATGTGTTTTGCTGCTTATATCAGCCTCATCTTGGAGTCAGTGTCATCAACGCATGTCCCCAACTGGCTTGAACTGGATTGTTTAATTTTAGATTCTTCTTCTTCATCTTCTTCTTCCCTTGAGCGACCAACATCAACATTTTGATGGCTACTGTCACTCTTGGGAGGAAGCATGCGCGCAGCAACGAAAAGAAGGTACAATCAATGGGGGGCACGTACCCTCGTGAGGACCGCCTCGAGGGTAGGAGCACAGACTGCATGGGGTTCTAAAGAGTTCCAGTCTCTGATGGTACGTGGGATGAAAGAGTATTTCCTATACTCGGTTCTACAGAAGATGTTGTGGTAGGCTTGGTTGTGACCTCGTCGTGCTCTAGTTTGGGGTCTCAAGTTTGGGGCTTTTACATTTATCAGTCCACGGTGAATTTTTAAAAAGCATTCCAAGCGGGCAGTTCTGCGCCGTTCCTTAGGGGTGGGCCAGTTAAAATGATTCAACATATCGCCAACGCTGGATTTGTTCCTGTATCGATTTAGGACGAATCTAGCTGCCCTCCTCTGTACTGCTTCCAGTTGGTCGATTTGTTGTTGGTGGTGGGGGTCCCATACATAGCTGGCGTACTCCAGAAGAGGTCATATGAGGGCCTTGATTGCTGTTTCCTTGATGCTCTCTGACCCAATCCGGAGGTTGCTCTCGGGGAAACCTAAAGCTCTGTTGGCTTTAGAACAGGTGGTTTTTTTTTTTATATAGGTGTTCCACTTGCAGTCAGATTGAATTGTGACGCCTAGGTATTTCGCAGTGGAGACCTTGTCCAGTACATGTCCGTGCAGGGTATAGTCGTGACTCTTGTGTTCTCTGCATTTTGAAATCACGAGGACATTACATTTTTGGGGATGGAAAGACATGTCCCATGCTTTTTCCCACTTTTTAAGTTGATGCAGGTTGTCCTGGAGGGTTACCTGGTCTTGTGCTTTTAGCACGGCCCGATGAAGTAAGGTATCTTCCGCAAAGAGCCGGGTGTCCGATTTAACATGTTCTGGAGCAAAGACGTCTGTGGATAACGTTGTCAAGGCTTTTTTCGATACATGACTACTACG
>JADBJO010033148.1:0-5000 GCA_016801955.1 Conus betulinus
CAATGGGGCTGACTCTGTGCTGAAACAAGTGGTGAAAGCTTTGGCAGCGCTTGCGCGTTTGCAGGAATGTACTCTAGATCTTCAAGAATGTAAATTTTAAAACAAAGAAGGAGGGGATGGTAGAGGAGGTTAGGGAGGAAAACTAAGGCAAATGAGAAAAAAAAAAAGGGGAAAAACAAAGCTGAAGAGAAACAAAAAGACAACGAACAAGGTACAACACACAACACACACAACACACACACACACAACACACACACACACACACACAACACAACATATATATATATATATATATATATATATATATAATATATATATATTCAAATAAATAAAAATAAATTCAACTCAAACCAATCTTGTTTACCTTCTGCATGTAAATCAATCCAAACAAATGCTGAAAACTGGTTCTTGTTCAACAGTTGCTTGGCAGTAGTTTCATTTTACCATAAGAAAATGATGCAAATGTCAATGTAGCTGAATACGACAATGATGAATAAATCTTAACAAAGCTTGTCAGACAAGCTGAAAAAAGGAAAGCTATAAGAATAACACTCACTGCATCCAAAACGATTCTAGAACTGACGAGAAAATGGATGTTTGAAAATGAGATTGCAGACCAAACAACGCCATTTAAGAACCACAATCCACAAAAAAAAGACATCGAAGATTGAGAAGAAGGACCTTGATTTATTGAGAGCCAATGACAACATGAAATTATAATCCCGTATTTACATATGAACAGCGAGTGGTGAGGTGGGTGGTTGAGTGTGGGGCATCAGATGCATCCAGGAAATTAAGCAAAAAATAAACCCGAAGCAACGTCAAATTCAAAACTGTCAGAGGACGCAAAATAAAATGACATGGCTTAAACAAAAAAAGCGGTTGGAGATGTCAGTAAACTGGCAGCATTTTCAAGACATTAAGTCAGCAGCAGGAGTGACAGATGCAATCACTTTAATTGCAGAAGGGACAGGGGGATGTAATCAACCTTTTTTCAGAGTTTCATGTGTTCCGTGTTCTGTTTGGAGAACACGTGGAAAATAAAATGTGATCATTGCTAGAACCTGTCATTTCATTGATATTGAAATTTATCATTTGGCACCTGTTCAAATTACACCCCAAAAAATGAACTAAGAGATTTCACTTGAATTCAGTGAATGCATGGCCAGTCATGATCATATATAATTTTCAAAGCGTGCACATATGCACTCGCGCGCGCGCGCGCGCACACGCACACACACACACACACACACACAAACGCACGCGCGCGCGCGCACACACACACACACACACACACACACACACACACACACACACACACACAGGGAACACACACACACACGACTAGATCGTGCTGATTCAGGGGATAATGTGGTATAAAAGTTTGGGGAGAGGGGGAGAAGTAGCAAGAAAAGAAAAATGAGAAAAGGGTCCAGTGGAGTGGTAGGGGTACTCATTTCGTTCATGTTTATTTTTCCTTTTTTTTTACAACGAATTGAGAACACTAATTATAACCCTGGTTTTGGGCTTCCACAGATGCCTATGTCTATAGAACATTCATTATACACTGGGTTTTGGCTTCCACAGATGTCTATAGAACACTAATTATACACTGGTTTGGGGCTTCCACAGCTGTCGGTAGAACACTAATCATTACACTGTTTTGGGCGTCCCACAGATGTCTGTAGAACACTAATTATGCACTGGTTTTGGGCTTCCACAAATGTCTATAGAAACACTAATTATACACTGGTTTGGGCTTCCACAGATATCTATAGAACACTAATTATACAGTGGTATTTGGCGTCCACCAGATATCTATAGAATACTAATCATACACTGGGTTTTTTCGCTCCACAGATGTCTATAGTACACTAATTATACACTGGTTTTTTGGCTTCCACAGATGTCTATAGAACACTAATTATACACTGGTTTTAGGCTTCCACTAATGTCTACAGAACATTAACTATACACTGGTTTTTGGCTTCCACAGATGTCTATAGAACACTAATCATACTAACACTGGGTTTTGGCTTCCACAGATGCCTGTAGAACACTATACATACAGTGGTTTGGGGGCTTCCACAGATGTCTATAGAACACTAATAATTACACTGGTTTGGGGCTTCCACAGATGTCTATTTCCACTGACTCTTCGTCAGTAAAGGATGAAATTACACTATGTGTGCCAATTATATGGGCGAAGAAAAAATCATTAAACCACATAAGAAATCAATGATTCATCGATCAATCAATCGAGTTATCGATTGATCATTTGAGTCACGACAAACTGGTCGACTGATCGATTGATTAATCAACTGCTTGATCTATACACATCTATCGGTCTAACAATTTATCAATAAATCAATCGATCGTTCAATGAATTGATCAGTCATGCTTATAGCTTTGCGTCAAAGCTTCCCCATCATCCTCGCTCTTTCGTCAGTGCCAAATGAAACGGTCTTTCATAATGCACCTGCAGAGACACAGACTGCTGTGTTACACCGAACAATTTACATCCTCTTCCCCCTCCCAACCTCATCCCCACTCCCTCTTTTGGATGAATACATGCCCAAAACTAACCCGCCTTGGTGACCCCTATTTTGTGAATAAGGATGATTCCAAAAAGAGGGGACATGGGATGCTATGCCTAAATACTCAACTCCATGGACTCAGTATTAGTATTTCTGACCCATGCCCCAAAACACCTCCCTCTAGTGGGGAGTTTGGCTTTTTTGAGCAGGGTGAAGAATCGTTTTCTGGCTCAGGTTCCAGCAGAATTACCCTTCACCCCTCTCTACCCCCATCCCCACCCCCGCCCGCCCACCCCCACCATTCCTCTTTGGAATTCAGGGTGCAATATACTTCGATTGATATAATTCTGGGGTTGACTTGGGACACTTCAAGAATTTGAAGGAGGAGGAGAGCAGCGACGTGGAAAGGGAAAGGGGAACAAAAGGTCGGCCGGATTTACCTTAACCCCTCGATTTTAAACCCTGGAGAATGAGTTCGGTGAGCACCTGCCCCTTCTCACCCATGGGGACTGGCTGGCAGGCGGCGGGGGGTGATTAATGGAAACGTACTAGACACCAGCACACACAAAATCCTTGTCTGTCGTGCAGCGGCTAAGTCACAGTCAGCCTATTGTCACTGGTAAACAGGGGCGTACCATCTCATGATGGAATCGCTAGGAAGGAATGTACAATGTTTTGTATTGTCACACTTTAGTGGATGTGGTTGTATGGCGTATATGGGACATGTCCGCACGCAGTCCGCACGCAGAGTGACGCTCTCCTTGATGAAACTGACTGAAACTGTATTTCACATGTCAGTTTCTGGGATGTGAGGGACCTGGGGGTTTTGGACACATTTGTGGGAGTTTCCAAAACACATTTACTGGAATTTTGTGTATGAACAATCGCTATTGTATTTCATAGCCTTAGCATTTGTTCACTCCCGCCCTCTCTCTCTCCTCTCTCTCTCTCTCTCTCTCTCTCTCTCTCTCTCTCTGAAATAAAAAAATCATAATCAAAAAACATTCTTAAGTAATCGAAAAAGGAAGGAAAAGAAAATCACTGGAAGGTGATATTACACTGGATCAAAAAGTCATTTTGAAAAAAAACAAAAAAAAAAACATGAAACATGGACAAAACCCCGTAACGGCACGAAAAGGAATAAACCTACAAACATACGAAAACCCAGTTGAAACAGGCAGGTTGTAACACCACGAAAGAGGGAAGGGAGCTGAATCAGACGGTAGCTGGATCAGTCAGGTATTGCGGATGTGAGTGGAAAGATAAAGGAGGAGAGGAAAGGGACAGACCTGCTTGGAGGGGGGGGTGTGGTGTAAGGAAGTGGGACAGAGAAAGCGGATCCAACACGGATGCGGTTTGGGGTGGAGGCTGGTAAAGGGGAAAGGGGAAATTGACGAGGTGGGTTGGGGGGGGGGTATTACTGGGTAAGTAGGGCACCCAGGGGTATTTCGTTTGCCCACCTGGGTCCTGGGTGGACTCTATGGGGCATTTGTTAGAGGTCGTAGGGGAAAGGGAAGGAAAGGTCCCCACCCATCGTATATGCAGCGTGTTCCCTCCCTTCTAGCTGTTCTTGTTTTAAAAACCCATCTGTTGAAATGACGAGGTCCCTGGTGCCAGTGTCTTTCAAATGACACCTGTTTTTACTGGATATTGTGGGAACCCACGATGTTTTTGCGTTCTGCACCTGCGTCCACTTCGTGGACCTCTCTCCCATGCTCTCCTCTCAGTCCAGGTCTGACGCTCCATTGTATCTGAGGCTCTCAGAAAAGGGGCAGAGGAAGGATGAAAAAGGAAAGACTCCCTCCTCTCTCTCTCTGGAGTCCGTCTCCTGAAAGCTCCAGGAAAAGAAAGTCTCCTCTCCTCCTACAATGTCCTTGTCCCCCTGGTGAGTCTCTCGTCTTTTAAGGAAAAACATCCTCTCTGGGACCTCCAGACCTCACATCAAGGGCTCCAACTCCCCAGCCTCTGTCGTCTTCCTCTCTCATGTGTCCTTCCCCAGCCTGAGAGGAGACCATAGGACTCCTCACCGACTCTAGTCTGGGCAAAACCATAAACTTCTTCTCCCGCTCTCACATTCTCGATCTGTCCCTCCCCTTTGCACTCTCCTCTCTCCTCCCTCTCTCTCTCAGTCGATTCTCTGTCTCTCCTTTCTCTCCTCACTCTCTCAGGCTTGCTCCCCTTCTGCTCTCTCTTTCTCCTCTGTCGTGCGTCTCTCTCTCTCTCTCATCCTCTCTCTCACTCTATCTCGCTCTCTCGCTCTCCTCCTCTATCTCCTCTCTTCCTTTATTGCCCCCCCACGACTCTCAGGGTTGACATCCCGCAGATCTTCCCCCAGCAGATGGGGGGGTCTCCTCTGTTCTCATCGTCTTTCCAATTCCGATATAGACCTAGGGTGGGAAGGTGTTCCTAGGCAATTCCTGGAGGTAGGGGGAACTAGGCAAGCCGAGAGGGTATGGGGTCGAA
>JADBJO010033148.1:7500-14906 GCA_016801955.1 Conus betulinus
GGTGTAGAGCCACGCTATTTTGTGCAGTTGTATGAAAAAATCAAGTAATGGGTTGACACCAAATAAGTAAACGCGATTTGATTGGATATAGGATGCTGAGGTTTGGATTATGAGTGAAGCTCACTTTGGTGTCAGTTAGTGGAGGACATGTTGAATCAGAGCCGGGGGTGGCTAGAAGGAAAGACAGACGCAAAGCTTTGGATTGTTAACCCTGGGGGGGTTAGTATGATAAGACTTGGGTCCTGTGACCTGTGAGAGGTCGGGAAATGTCAAGCGACCTGTGAGTGGTCTAGTGGTCTAGAGTAGTCGCAGGCGGAAGTCTGCTAGGGCATAAGTGTAGTGCCTGTTCCCTAGAGGTGAGTTGTCAGTTGGGGATTCGTGATTTAAAAAAAAAAAAGAAAAAAAAGAGAAATCAATAAGTGTCGTGTAAATGTAATGGACACATCTCGAATGATAATCTGATTTGTGAATGAGTTCGTGACTGATTTATGTGACAATCGCGTGGATTATTTGAAAGAAAAGAAAAGAGAAAAAATATCAATTTTCCTGAGAAAAATCGTCGCTGTGTTAACCCTCAACAGAATGGGGGGGGCGGTTTGAAAAAAACAGAGGTGCTTTGTGAGTATCTGTTCATGTTTGCGTATAATTCTGTGTGTGGGAGAGGAAAAAAAGAAGAAGAAAGCAAGAGAAAGGGTAAAAAAAAAAAAGGAAATCGTTCTAAAATTAATTATGGGACCTGGGGTTTCTTTCAGAACACCTCAGCGTTCAGCCAATGGCTAGCAGCCTCCTCTGACAAGTCCAAAAAGGTGGACTTCTTATGTCGGCAACATTTAGTCCACCTTCTGGAAAGAACGGAAACTGTATTGTTGTAAAATATGTAATTTGAAAGAGATGTATTAATATTGTTCACTTTGATTTTGGTGAATATTATATTGGAAGTGGAAGGGGAGTGTTGTAAAACTGAAATTCGGCCTGTCAGTGCTCCTTTGTACGAAGTAGGAGAAATGATCGTGTGCGTGTGCAGGGAGTTAGCATGCTGAATTCCGTGAAACGAGTACGTGCGAACGCAGTGTGTGACAACACACACACACACACAACACACACACCCCTACGATTTGTTCTCATGAACTGAACACCCACCCACCTCATCCCAATTCCATTCCCAGCCATCCCCAACAACACACCAAACACGACTATGACGTCGCGTGTTTTTAAGACGGCGCTATCCTGAAACAGAAACACCCCCCTGCCCGCAACTGGAAGCCGATAGTACTATTTTAGAGAGTTCGCCCCGTGTGTGGGTACAGATTAACCTCATTACCTCATTGTTTCTCATGTTCCTTCCGTCGTGCCATGAAACAACTGCTTGTCTGGATCATCGGTGCTAGCCTGTTTTTACTGCTGTCTCTCTATCTGGCCCTCTAGCTGGCCGATTGGCTGGCTGGCTAGCTATAAGGCTGGCTGGCTCTCTCTCTTCCGTCTCTCCTCACTGTGTCTGTGTGTGTGTTGTGTCTGTACTGTCCTGTCTGTCTGTCTGTCTGTCTGTCTGTCTGGTCTCTCTCTCTCTCCTCTCTCTCTCTCCTCTCTCCATCTCCCTCTCTCTCTATCTCTCTCTAATTTCAATCATAGCAGAACACTGGTGGGAATCGTAAATCATACTCATTGAGAATACCTTTTCCTCTGTTTACATGTATGATGTACGAGTACTGGATTTTGTCTTTCTTATTGTAAAAAATGCAGCAGAAAACTTTCACTTTTGTTTATCTTAAGTAAATTATGCGTTGGGAAGAAGTCATAGCAGACTTTGTACCGGACATTATCGTTACAGTAATCATTCCTGAGAGGATTAGATTGACTTGTTCATTATGCAAAAAATGGAAAAAAAAGAAGGAACAACAAAAATGGGGAAAAAGGAAGGCCTTTCAACTTAATTTGTTTGAAGTAGAATTTGTTGTAAATTATCCAGTCTAAGAGTGCAATATGAAACGACACAAGCTGTTACAAGGATCCCTGTCAGTTTCGGTTAAGCTGTAATGGCGTCTGAGTCAGAATAGAAATGGAAGCATAGTAAAGAAAATTTTTCTCAAGGTACTATTTATTCAAGGCATTTTGTAGCTTAGATCAGTCATGACTTCGTGATGGAGTAGTCCATCCTGCAGTGTTTTCGTGTGTTGTACTGTGTTAATTCTCATATTGATGTGTGTTATGTTCTCCATATCTCTCCCCTTCATAAGGTTTGCAATGGCCTCTCCTTATATGAAGTAAACCATATGAGTTCTAAGTTCCTCTCATATGCTCTCATTACGTACAAGGCTTCTTCCTTTACTTGACGTCTCCACAGTGAAGTCTGTTAGTGCCCCCCTCCCCCTTCCCTTGCTTTTTTGTCTTTTTTGGAGGGGGAGGGGGGGGTGTGAACATTACATGCAACAGGGAACAATCATGGAATTCATATAAACTTTTTAAATGAATGAAAACCAAACAATGCTACAGATAGGTTCGATCAAATTCGAACATGAATGTTCAACACATGAACTCCATTATGTTCTAATATGTTTAAAAATCTCTCTCTCTCTCTCTCTCTCTCTCTCTCTCTCTCTCTCTCACACACACTTCCACACACACACACACACACACCACACACACACACACACACACACACACACACTCTCTCTCTCTCTCTCTCTCTCTCTCTCTCTCTGCTCTCCTCTCTCTCTCCTCTGCGACCTTGCACGCAGTACGTATTTGCACACACATACACAAACACGCTCGCACGCAGTCGCACGCACGCAAGCAAGCACGTACCCACACGAGTGCGCGCGCGCACACACACACACACACATACACACACACACACAGACACACAGACACACACACACACACACACACACCACACACACACACACACACACCACACACCAGTGCGCACGCCCGCAGGCAAGCATGCACGCACGTACGCACGCGCTCACACACATACGCGCGCGCGCGCACACACACACACACACACCACACACACACACACAAGGGAAAGTGATTTAAAAAAAAAAAGTTTCTTTTCCAGTCCTTGTTCCATGTTTCCTCGGCAAAGGAACAAATGTGAACCACCCATTACCCCATCCCCCCGCCCCACACCTCCCAAACCATATGTTCCTCCCCAACTCAAAAACAAAAAACAAAACAAAACAAAACACAGATCTTTAAAAAAAAAAAAACGTAGAGGAAGAGAGGTACTCATGATGTCAAAGTGCCTCTTTAAGCTGCGAGGGAAACTGATCCGACTGTTGACGAACAGAAGTGCAACTCCAGGATTAGCTCAAGGGTGGTTCCCCGCTGTTCGTCCATACATGTGGGTCTGTGATGGCGATGGTGAATTATGGCACGAACGTGCGTTTCTTCCATCTTGGAGAAAAGTACACAGGAAGAAGGGGATACCTCGTGTATCATAACACTGACATTTCACTTCTCTCTTTTTTCTGTCTTCTGACATTGTTCTCACCATGGTCAGTCATGGGACAGAGTTTAGCGAAGACTGGATGCAAAACGCGATCTGTATAGAACGTGTGGAACTTTTGTGCCATGTCTTTTCCCATGATATTTTACCTCCCATGTTGAATTTCGATAGAGATCATGCTCACTTCACCAGCAACCGTTATACAAAAATTTGACAAAGAGTTGATTCAAAGGGGGGGCAACACGGCTGCTCGTATCACGACTGTCTTCAATCTTTGCTATTGGATGAAACCCCTACGCTGTGCTACATTGCTCTCTTCAAGATGAATATTTACTTTTGTCATATGACAGAGCGAACGTCTCTCAGAATGGTATGAAACTGTGAAATGAACTTGCGACTGGCAATAGGCAGTTAACTAGCGACTTGCGAGCACGTAATAAAAACTGTTCTCTGATGAGAAAAACAGAAGTTCAGTGGAGGCAAGAAATAGCATTGTCTTTGTGAACAGCAAGCGAGGGACCGTTCTTTTTGTTAACTTTTATCTTAAGTTTTATCGTAAATACGTAGCCGGCATGATGGTGGAGAAATGGATTTCCTGGCATACAAAGATGCTCCTGAGGACAGCAAGGGAGATAAGACAGGATAACAATAATGAGAACGTGACATTGCCCTAGAATCATGAGAATAGGACATTTCCTTTGAACAATCATGAGAATAGGACATTTCCCTTGAACAATCAGGAGAATGGGACATTTCCCTAGCGCCTCCCAACACTCCAAAGTGCTTTCCATTATCCACTGAATTGTACGCCCACACATGAGCCGAGTAAAGCATGCACATTGGGTTCCACGCCCAGTGGTGGTTCATGATATTCCGGGCCCCAATGCCAACCCCCTACACACACACACACACACGCGCGCGCGCGCGCGCGCGCGCACGCGAGTACGTACACACACACACACACACACACACACACACACAACACACACACACACACACACACACTTCCCTCCAATCACGTTCCCACGTCCGCCCTCCCCCCCCCTTCTGCCCCCCTCCCCCCCCCCCCCCACCCCACACACACACACGTTTACAGACACGTTGACACGCACTCCAGTGCTTATACCCCCATCCCTCCCCTCCCCCACACTATAGACGTGTGTGTGTGTGTGTGTGTGTGTGTGTGTGTGTGTGTGTGTGTGCGTGCGTGCGTGCGTGCGTGTGTGTGTGCGTACGTGCGCGCGCGCGCGCCTGTGTGTGTGTGTGTGTGTATGTGTGTGTGTGTGTGGTGTGTGTGTGTGTCTGTGTGTAAAAACATACCATCGGTAACATAGCATGCAACGCGATTCCGTTATTTTCAGGTTTAAAAAAAAAAAAAAAAAAAAAAAAAAAAAAAAAAAAAAAAAAAAAAACCTAATCCTAATCCAATGAGGAACGAAATAAATCATCTTGGGTAACATTGGCATAATACAGTTCAAGTACATTTACGATTTCAGAGCGTAATTTAACAGTTCAGTTTAATTTATGAGGAACAATTAAAAAAATACCCATTTTTAATAATGGCATTACATTCAGCCTGAATTTGATGGTAAGACCTACACTACATACATTTTGAAAACAGGTTCCAGAGCTTGTCAGGCATCGTCTGCAAGAGTACAGCGACTTTCCTCCGCCTACACACCCCACCATCTCACCACCACCACCCTCGCCCACATCCTGTTATTTGACGACCACGAAGAGCGGAGGTGGACGTGACAATTCAAAATCTAGCAAATGTACATTATGGCCTTTTGTACGAAAAAGGATTTATAACTACAGTTTTTTTTTTTTCTTGAACAAAAAAATATTGGCACCTCTTCTTCTTCTTCTTCTTTCTGCTCCTCCTCCTCCTCCTCCTCCTTCTCCACTCATTCCTCCAAATCTTCCTCCATTCAGTTTATCGAACTGATGTGCTTAGGATGTTCTGATATATGATTTATAGAAGATACTAAACAAATGATCAGGTGAATTTGAAGTGTGCAAGTGCGCGTGAGTATGAGCGCATGTGTGTATGTATGTGTACGTGCGCGCGCTTACGTACGTGCAAGTGTGTGTATGTGAGGTGCGTGTGCGCGGGCGCGCGAGCGTCTGTGTGTGTGTGTGTGTGTGTGTGTGTGTGTGTGTGTGTGTGTGTGTGTTTTCAGATATAAAATCATTAGTATTATGTCATAAAACTGACGGTACTCTTTTTTTTCCTTCGTCTGTATCCGTTTTGTGGCTGATTTGTTTTCCTAATGTAATTAATATGTTTGTGAAGAATGAATTGTTCCATGTACTGTTCAAGACTAAACAGCAAATGAAGAATGAACTACAGAGAGAAACTGAGATAGATTAAGAGAGAAAGGGGAGGATGGGGTGAGGGAGAGATCGGAGAGACAAAAGGGGGGGGGGGGGGGGAGAAGAGAGAGAGAGAGAGAGAGAGAGAGAGAGAATGGAGGGAGGAGAGACAGACAGGCAGACAGAGGACAGAAAAGAAGGAAGGGAGGGAGAAGGAAGACAGACAGACGGACGAAGGAACAGACAGAGATGAGAGAGAGAGAGAGAGAGAGAGAGAGAGAGAGAGAGAGAGAGAGAGAGAGAGAGAAGACACACACACACACACACACACACACACACACACACACACCATTTTATTACGGGCAATGGCCTGAATCCGTATCTCCCACTATTTCTTCTTCTCACATAGATTTTGTAATGCTGTTATTTGTTCTTATCTTCGTCGTCAGTGCTAAAATGTTCAACGTTCAATAAAAACCCTAAAAAAAGCCCTTCAGTGTCAGTTTCTAGACGAAGCACCGCATGCGAACACGTCCATATACGCTATGACATATCTCCGAAGCCGAGAGACCTTAAAAGCAACCAAAATGGGATTAAATGAATGAATAAATAAACGTCAAGAAGCGCAGACAGAAATAGGCTGAGGTGGCGGCAAATGAACCATGCGTGGCAGATGCCTGACGTAGGCATTAACCCAGTGAGCTGGTCCGGCCTCTACACCAACATGAAGGAAGAGGTTGCTTGAAGCGGAAAAGACACACACACAGAAAACTGATCCAACTGAATTCTCCTCCCCGACTTCATCCTGCTGTGTGTGTACTGAACTGTAGGAAACAGGCTTCAAGGAACGCAAGAAGAAACAAAAGAAGTGAAAATGTCCATGTACACATTACATAAAAGAAATTAGATAGACAGGCAGACAGAGACACAGAGAGATAGATGGATAGATAGATAGATAGATAGATAGACAGATGGATGGATGGATGGATTCGATAGATAGATAGGCAGATAGATAGATAGGTAGATAGATAGACAGATAGATACACCGTACCACGCACACATGTGCACATACTTGCCGCACAATTCTTGCATGCAGGTTCGCGCGGGAGAGCGCACATACACAAACGCACACGCACACGAGCACACCACACACACACACACACACACACCACACACACACACACACACACACCTGTCATAATACCACACATAATACCTACACGTGCCGACGTATGCACACTCTCTCTCTCTCTTCTCCTCTCTCCTCTCGTCTCTCCCCTCTCTCTCTCTCTCTCTCCTTCTCTCTCTCTCCTCTGCATCAGTGTTTATCTATCCGCCCCCAAGACTGAAGATTATAAAAGTAACTGACATATGGTTAGTGGTTGGTCTGGCGGCTCAATTTGGGATGTCTTTCTATAGCTAGCTTATATCTCATCGGGTAGGTAAGGTTTATTGATAAGGACCCACAGATAGACAGATATATAACGGAGACGGAATGGATGGATGATGGAGTTAGTGAGATAGATCGATATATAGATAGAATAGATAGATAGATATATAGACAAGATCACGCCAGCTTGCGCGAAAGGCAAGCAGATACAAGAAGACCACAGATGAAGAAATGGTTTTAGAGTACAAAGTT
>JADBJO010033149.1:0-7500 GCA_016801955.1 Conus betulinus
AAAAATCATGTTCCAAGCTTCCCCATATTATACACTGTACCTAGCACGTATAGCACAAAAACTTTGTTTGTTTGTTGTTTGTTTTCGTTTCTCCAGTTTTTACTGTGTACATGTGCTTGGAACATTATTACTATTATAATTATTATCATTAGGATTCCCCGTCTCTGGGGGAATACTATTTTTTGGCCGAGATATGCAAAAAAAAACGGCCAAAAAACGGCCAAATTTGAAACTTGAATAACTCAGAAACGGTTGGACAGATCGTAATGATATTCAGAACACTTACATAACACTATATTTGCAACATGTACGTTATAATAACGAACCGAAGTGCAAACCGGAAGTGCCTGACAGTGTCACTGGTCAATTTCAGTTGTTTCACGGAATAGCAAAAAACTGGAAATGACGTCACAAAACTAATCTACGGAAAATGTTCCTGTAGCTATGGCCCAGTGCAGAAAGGAGTTTGGTATTGATATCTTAAAGGGTTTGGCAGTTATTTAAATTTATGCAAATTTAGGTACGCTCTAAAAGGCGAAATTTGAATATTTAATAGCTCAAAGACTAACAAAGTAACAGAAACCAAATTTTGGTTGCTTATGCAGTTTGATATGCTAATTTTAAAAAAAAAATCTATGTTGCAAAACACTTCGACAGTTAAAAACCGTTAAAAAACCGTTATTTTTCATTTTTGAAGCTATCTCAACCAAAATTGGTGGATGTATGTAATTTGATATGCTGATTAAGAGTATCTATGTTACAAAACACTTCGACAGTAAAAAAAAAAAAAAAAAAAAAAAAAAAAAAAAAAAAAAAAAACCGTTTATTTTTCAAATATGCATCAATCTTAACAAAACTTGCTGATTAGATGTTACTTTGAACGCTGAACATGAATATTTAAGTTTACGAGAGCAATTTTGATATCCGACATCTAAAAACCGTTAAAAAAACCGTTATTTTGCAAATAAGAATCAATTGTGACCAAAATTGGTGGCTAGATGTAACTTTGAGCGCTGAACATGAAAACATTAGTTTCATACAGTAAATTTCACATTTGACAGTTAAAAAACCGTTATTTGGTAAATATGCATCAACGTTTACCAGTAATGGTGGATAGATGTAATTTTCAACGGTGAACATAGATAGGCAAGTTTCATAAAGTGATTGAAGGGGGAATTCCCATACCTGGGTAGTGCCGACTGCAGAGCTGCCAGCTGACACTTCATTGATTCGTTTCCCGTGTCATCCAGTCCATATCGTTCGATATCGTTCACTCAGTTCCCTTACTTCCTTCATTCTTTCCAGTTCTCACGCAGGGTGCATGCTATGTGCCATCCATGCCAACGGCCGAACTGGCCTTCTCATCGAAAAGTTGGTGATGAGATTTTTTATGCGTGCAAGACGGTTTGCGTGCGTTCACACACGGAACCTTGGTTTATAGAATCATTCGAAGAACTATATGGGTAACTGAGTCAAAACCAATGTAAACCCCGAGGGAAAATCCCCTTGTACCGAAACGGCCCGGCGGAGATTCGAACCCGCAACCCCAGGAACACCAAGATTACGAGTCCGGCGCTCTACCACTGAGCTACTCCGAGCCCTTGTTTGGCGATGTTTCCTTGGTTGTTCTGTGTGCTCTATGTTGGTTTTTCTTCTAGGCGATTCGGTGTCATACGCAGCTTTCGTTTTGGAACCATAGGGGTGTATTTATTTCACCATGGGAGCCATAGCGCCAGAGTTACCCTACTTGTTCGTTACATACCTTGTTCCGATTCTTTTTCGTTCCTACGTTTTACTGTGTACCCTTTACTCAATCAGTTTGAACAATGAAATAATTTTTTTTTGAGACGACAGTTCTTCTGAATCAAAGGGATTTACTTCAAATTCAGAAATCGAGGTCCATTACGGAATTCTGTGACGTCGGTGAAAAACTGAAAAATCGGAGAACATATATATGTGTTTTTGTGGATTGGTCCCTCATCAAATGTCTTTGCGACCAATGGATCACTTCAGTTCCACATGCTAAGGTGACGCTACTTTGGGTGGAACACTGCAATTTTCCAGCAATATAATTTATAGGGAAATCATTTGTTTGGTTATTCGCTTTCAGAAAGTTCAGTATTGTGTGAATCAGTACTAGTATAAATCAAAGTTCAATGCGCTCTCTCTCTCTCTCTCTCTCTCTCTCTCTCTCTCTCTCTCTCTCTCTGTGCGTGTGTGTGTGTGTGTGTGTGTGTGTGTGTGTGTGTGTGTGTGTGTGTGTGTGTGTGGTGTGTGTGTGTGTGTTTGTGTGATTGTGTTTGGGGGGTGGGGGGAGGAGGGGATGTGTATATGTGTGTGCGTACCTGATGTGAACCAAGGTTAGGCTACATAAAGAAACAATCTCTCTCTCTCTCTCTCTCTCTCCCTCTCTCTCTCTCTCTCTCTCTGTGCGTGTGTGTGTGTGTGGGTGTGTGTGTGTGTGTGTGTGATTGTGTTTGTGGTTTGGGGGGTGGGGGGAGGAGGGGATGTGTATGTGTGTGTGCGTGCGTGCGTGTATGTGTGTGTGTGCGTGTCAGATGTGAACCCAAGGTTAGGCTACATAAAGAGACAATCTCTCTCTCTCTCTCTCCTCTCTCCTCTCCCGTCTCTCTCTCTCTCTCTCTCTCTGTGTGTGTGTGTGTGTGTACGCGCGTGCAGGCGTGCGTGCCTGACGTAAACCAGGGTTAGACTATATCAAGAGAGACAATTCTCTGTCCTGTCTCTCTCTCTCTCTCTCTCTCTCTCTCTCTCTCTCTCTTCTCTATATATATATATATATATATATATATATATATGTGTGTGTGTGTGTGTGTGTGTGTGTGTGTGGTGCCTGCATGCGTTTTGTGTATGCGTGTTTTGTGCGCGCGGGCGCGCCCACGCGTGTGTGTTCGCGTGCGTGCGTGTGTGTGTGTGTGTGTGTGTGTGTGTGTGTGCGCGCGCGCGCGCGCGCGTGCGTGCACGTGCGTGCGAGCGTTCATGTTTGTGAGTGCGCGTGTGTATTATAAAACTGTAAACTAATTTCAACCTGCGTGTGCGCACGGGAGCGCTATCCTTCCCGATTCGCACGTGCCTCAGCAGGTGGAGGAAGAAGCCCCAGAAGTTCCCTAACCCAGCCTGTTCTCCTTTGCAGCTGTTCGTCTTCCTGAGCGCGGCGATCACGTTCGTTGGCCTGGAGGTGTCCGCGGTGACCAACGCCCTGGCCATCGTGACGTCCGTCAACAAGGAGTTCGCCAAACGCCGAAAGAAGAGGCGGAAAGAAGAAGAAGAAGGTGGTATCTCATTAATGGATGGCTGGTTTGCGTGAAGACAGACCCACTCACCTGTAGGACTGACTTCATGTCGTCCTTGTTAGGCCCCCATCCTCCCCCCCCCCCCCCCCCCCCCACCCCCTCCCCCGAAGCACTGCTCACTGGTCCAGGGAGGTGTGGAGGCACTTGCAGTAACGATGAAGGTGACAATCAGCTGTGTGTCTACTAGCTCTGACAGTTGTGGGCAGGGAGGGGCCTAAGACTGTGTCACACAGCGCCTCCAGCTCCGCTCAGCCATGTTGTCTGTGTGTCTGTCCATCTTCTTCTCTAACTGGCCATGTCTTTCCTTTCTACGGCGTTTTTTTCTGTGGGAAGAGGCGCTCTCTCTCTCTCTCTCTCTCTCTCTCTCTCTCTCTCTCCTCTCTCTCTCTCTCTCTCTCTCTCTCTCTCTCTCTCTCTCTCTCTCTCTTTGTGATGGACCTTTGGCCCCACAATAAACGCGCGCGTTAACGCGCGTTAAGTCTCTCTCTCTCTCTCTCTCTCTCTCTCTCTCTCTCTCTCTCTCTCTCTCTCTCTCTGGTCATGTATCCACTATACACTGCAGTTCCTGACTGTCATGACTTAGGTCTTCACTGTGGCAGCCATTCCGCCACTCAGGGGTTTTTATACCAACTTCGTGGCAGCTTAGGTGCTGGGTATGGGAGATGGTGCAGGGTAGCGACATGGCCTGCTAGAGTGGTGAGGTCAGAAATGGTGTTCGGAAGCTGAGTGGCAACATGGCCTGCTAGAGTGATCAGGTCAGAAATGGTGTTCGGAAGCTGAGAGTGGCAACATGGACTGTTGTAATGATGAGGTCAGGAATGGTGTTCGGAAGCTGAGAGAGGCAACATGGCCTGCTAGAGTGATCAGGTCAGAAATGGTGTTCGGAAGCTGAGAGTGGCAACATGAACTGTTATAGTGATGAGGTCAGACGTGTTGTTTGGATGCTGAGGGTCGCAACATGCCTGTTTGTAGTGATCAGGTCAGAAATGTGTGTTCGGGTGCGGCGGACACGGCAGTCGAGACAGACAACTGGACAAGTTGTTAGTACCAGCAGACTCAAAGGGATTGATTGATGAAGGCACCGTATTCTGAAGTAGCCAGTGGCATTAGTTTGAAAGACGGAATATCGGCAGTACTAGGCTAATAGGAGGTGTGTGTGGGCAAAAGGCCTTAGTAAGCTCTAGCGTATTTCCGAATATTGCCAATAAAATGCTGGTAGGGCTGTTTGGCTGTAGACATTGCTGTGTTGCTTAGCAACGTCTGTCGCTATCAATGGTTTCCATGGAAACGCTGTGACCCTTGAGCCCATTGTGTTTGTCAGAATGATCAGTGTCGGTAGGATTGTTGGACCAAAGACATTGTACTGTGATGTAGCCATCACCGTTGTCTTATAGTATAGTTGTCCAGCACTGCCAATGTCTGTGATACTGCTTTGGATTAAATCACTGTCCTGTAGCATAGTCCCCTTTTTTTTTTAACTTCTAGTGCAGTCTGTTTTTAACAGTGGAAATAAACATAATCTAGCTAAAGTTATTCCACTCTGAGACAGCCATCGTCATTAACTTACAATCCCCACTGCATCATCAGTGGCAATAGGTTTGTATCGCTGAAGTCCTGGCATTCCACAACAGTCATTATGATATGATGAATTTTCAATACAATGACATAACTAGTATCAACAGGATTGTGGCAGCTGTCACTGCCCTGTGGCGTCCTGAGCATGCGTTCACAATGCTTATTTGCATGAACAGTGTCCATAGGATTCTACTGCCGAATTGACCGCATTTTGGCCAAGCCGCGAGTAATTACTTACACCACACATTGCATCAGCAGTGTGAGTAGGATTTTTTTTATTACAGAAATGATTGCACGCTGCCATAGCCAACCCTATCAAATTACACAACGAAACGGCCGTTACACATAACACGTTTAGATTGGTTGTAAAAGTAGATGCACGTGACTGTTGATTGAGAAGTAGGTGCATGTCACTATTAGTGAGAGAGAGAGAGATGTGCTTGCGACTATTGATTGAGAGATTGGTGCATGTGACTCTTGATTGAGAAATAAGTGCATGTGACTATAGATTGAGAAAGAGCTACATGTGACTATCAATTGAGAAATAGGTGCATGTGACTATGGATTGAGAAGTAGGTGCATGTGACTATGGATTGAGAAATAGATACACGTGACTATAGATGAGAAATAGGTGCATGTGACTAGTGACTGAGAAATAGGTGCATGTGACATTGATTGAGAAATAGGTGCATGTGACTGTTGATTGAGAATATGTGCATGTATCTATCGACTGAGAAATGCGTGCATGTGATTCTGCCTCAAGCCTGCACGCAGGCCATCTATTGAAGACCCAAGCGGTACACAGCAGAGAGACCTTGCCAGGAGAAAATCACCCTGTTGAAGTTCACTGACAGTTGGTCCTAGTCATGAAACCTCCAGCACCCCAGGGGCAAAGAATTACTTTAAGGCGACAGCTACGCCGCACGTGACGCCATGCTAAAGACAATGGCCGTCTTTGACTTACACCCCAGACTGTCGCTGTCATTTAATGTCGTTCTTTTTTTATGTCTTTTTCTTTCTGTCCCATCTTCTGTTCCACCTCAGTGACATTGCACCCACGCCCCTCATTCCGACCTCCCCGTCCACAGCCACAGCCCGGATCATCCTGCCGCAGCCTTGCACCCGGCAGTTCACAGGGAGCAGTCAATGTCGAGTCGTCAAGAGGCAACCCACCCCCAGAAGAGACACTGCGCGCGCTGCCAAGTCATTTTGGTGGTGCTGAGTGTGGTTGGTGCCTGTTCTGATCCAACATATGCAGGACCTCACCTGCTAAGTCTTCTAATGAAAACAATATGATTTAGTCGCGGAGCTTCGTGAGTGAGCTCTCCCTCCAGAGGGCCGCACCACCACGTCCCGTCCAACGACAGCCCCCATTACTGGCAATATGTGGTGGCCCCGACAGAATCAAAACAAGGCCAAAGACGTGAAGAGGATATTGAAATTTGCGATTACCATGAGAGCAGGGCACGAGAAGGGCCACCAAATGTGAGACTTTTTTTTTTTTAGCTAATCGACGAGGACGAGGATGATGAAGATGATGCAACGGATGTCCGTTCCAGTCTGAGACTGCATAACAGGGCTGTACTCTACTGCGCTTACTTTCATAAAATATCCCGGTGTCAACCAGACCTGAGAGATACAGACTCCTGCAGTGTTGATCAGGAAATTCTAGCCACACTTTCAGAGATAGATTCATGAAGTGGATGACACTGGGCTGTGGTGGTGCTAGTCTTCCCAGCTGAGCCCGTGGCAAACTCAGCTCTGGGTAGGAACTGGTTGTCGCTCACATTTGTGTGTTATTTCTAGAAGCCCTCCCATAGTCATGCGCTTGTAGTACACACTGTCAACAGCAACAGTGTCATTGGATGTGTACAGCTGCATTTAGCTAAACCTCCATTTTTCTTTTTTCTTTTTTTTTTTTTTTTTTTTTTTTTTTGGGGGGGGGGGGGGGGGGGGGGGGGGGGGGGTCATGCAATGGTGGTGTTTGTCAGTGTCAACGAGATAAATGGCGTTCTGTGAGTCATCAGCTTTTAATAAACTCTGTCAGCTTAACCAATGGTCAGTAGGATACATAACGGAACGCACCGCATTTGAGAATAGCCGTAATCATCAACTTACAACGCACATTATCAGTATTCACGTGTGCGGCGTCGAAGTATACTCATAGTTATCGAAAATTAATAGTAAACAGTCGACGCAGCGTCTTCACGTTGCGTATTGTATCAGCAGGATCAACTAGGTGAAGATGTAGCCATCTGCATTGCCATCATCATCAGCTTAAATATGAATTATCGATCTTGACGATTACAGTGTCAGTGTGTAGACTGGAACCGTACGGGTGCAGATGTTGCGCTCTGCGTAGCCATCTTATCAATTTAGATGTGAATTATCGATCTTGACGACAGCCGTGTCATTGTGACATCGGGACCGGGTTCACTGCAGACATTGCATTCGGCGTCGCCATTATTAATAAATTGGAATTCAGATTGCCAGTATTAACAACGATAGCTGTGTCAGTGTGTGCACGGATTTTTGGCTAGAGATTTTGCATTCCAGTATAGCCATAAGTGTTGTTCGTCCGTCGAATTCGAATTGTTAAAGCTATGTCAGCAAT
>JADBJO010033149.1:12500-14906 GCA_016801955.1 Conus betulinus
AATTTCTTGATCACCGCTGCAAGCTGTCTGTATCTCCCGGGCTTGGGTGAACGCCGGGATGTGTATGTATATACATATATTATTATATATATATATATATATATATAATATATATATATATATGTATGTAGTATGTATATATATATAGAATATATATATATATATATATATATATATATATATATATATATATAAAGTGTGTGTGTGGGTGTGTGTGTGTGTGTGTGTGTGAGAGAGAGAGAGTAACGTAAGAAGCGTTTAGAGTTCAGCACAGTGTCATGTAGGCTTTGGGCCCCCGGCAGAAGAAGCTCCCCAGCAGCACATCTGCATTACCATCCCCCATCCTTAAGGATCAGCCACCAAAACAGAAACAATCAAAACAGCAACAACCAACAAACAACAAACCTGACATGTTCTGTGGCTTTTCTGTTTTTATGTCCTGCTTTCCGTGGTGATCTTTGTTGTGATTTCCTCTCTACATTTTATGACCTTGGTGGGTTCCCTGTCAAGGTCACCAGTCTTGCCGACTCTATGGAGACTGTCACCAGGACGGACATGGTGGCACCCTTCAGGTAGGGGGACACTCACTTGGGGACCAGAGTGATCAGTGGCAGAGTGCCGGAACTCATAATCTTTGCGATCCTGGGGTTTGCGGGTTCAAATCTCCGCCGGGCCGTTTTCGGTGGTACAGGATTTTTTTCTCTTTTCCCTCGGAGTTATTCATTGGTTCTGACTCCATTTCCATTACAGTCCTTCGAATGAGACTATAAACCGAGGTTCCGTGTGTGAACGCAGCATAACATCTTGCACATACGTCAAAAATCCCATCACCAACTTTCGGATAAAGAAGGCCAATATGGCCGTTGGTATGGATGACATGTTAAACATAGCATGCACCCTGCGTGGGAAAGGGGAAAGAATGAAGGAAGGTAAATGAGGGAACGATATCGACGGATGACCCGGATGACCACGGGGAAACGAATGACTGAATGAAGCGCCAAGCTGGCAGCTCTTCAGTCGGCACTACCCAGGGTAGGCCACCCTGTTTGTTAGACGGATGTGTGGCAGTGTGGATGTAAAGCGCTTTAGAGTTGGTCTCTAGCCGAGGATAGGCGTGGCGCTGGATAAGTATTCGTCATAATAATAGTAAGAATAATAATGGCTCACGCTGGCTCCATGAAAGAATCAGTCACAGTCACCTCATAGGTGGTATCTTACGAAATGCTGGATCAGAAGAGGCAAGACCGAAATTTAGTGACTCCGCAGCAGCAGTGCTGTTGTTTCCTCTGGTGGGTGGCTTCTGACGACTGATCTTGTGGGGCTCAGTGGTGGGCTGCTGTTGCCGGAGCTGCGATGGATGGGCTCGTGGGGGAGGTGTCTGGAATGGCAGGCGTTGGGATGGAATCATTCCACTAACGTGACCTGAAGAGGAATGGCAGGCAACCTGAATCATGCCATTAACGGGACACTGAAGAGAATGGCAGGCATCGGAATCATGCCACTAATGTGACACTGAAAGAGAATGGCAGGCACCTGAATCATGCCAATTAACGTGGGGGGGGACACTGAAGAGAATGGCAGGAGGCACCTGAATCATGCCGTAAAAGTGATAATGAAGAGAGAATGGCAGGCAAGCGCACTGGAATCATGCCACTAACGTGAATACTCGGAGAATGGCAGGCACTTGGAATCATGCCACTATGCGATACTGAAGAGAATGGCAGGCACTGGAATCATGCCACTAACGTGATACTGAAGAGATGCATTGGAGTCATGCCACTAACGTGATACTGAAGAGAATGGCAGGGGGGGGATCCTCAACTCCGTTAAACCTACTCTTTGTTTATTTTGCATTCTTTAAACTGAAGCATTGCGACCGTCCTCAGTTGATCCACTCCACCCTCTCCCCCTCCTTTCTTTAACCCCCATCCACCACCCCGTTGCCCATACCCTACCACCACCCGCCCTTTCATCTTTATGTGTCGTGTTGGTTGCTATTCTTTTCGTTTTATTTAACATCTCTCGACTGAACACTCAATCTGTCTGCACCACAGATCTTTTTTCAATCTTTTACCCCGACCCCCGACCCCTCACCCCATCCTCATCTCCTTTCTTCTCTAGTCTGTCATCTGTCTGCTATCTCTCTGTCTCTCGCTCTCTCTCTCGCCTCTCTCTCTCTTCTCTGTCGGTCTGTCTCCCTCTCCCTCTCTCTCTCTGTCTCTGTCTGTCCGTCTGTATGGCCTCTGTCTGTCTGTCTGTGTCAGAATATATATATAGATATGATAGATATATAAGTATATTCTAGATCTATACTATATGATGAATATGGAATATATCGACTAATAAATATATATCCTATAAATATAGATATATAGCTCGAGATGATTGGTCTCATATAAACTAAAT
>JADBJO010033150.1:12500-14906 GCA_016801955.1 Conus betulinus
GGTGTCCTGCGTATGTTAGATCAGAACAGGCGCCACTGAACACCACCGAAGTGACTCGGCAGCAGTGCAGTGTCTCCTCCGGTGGGTTGCCTCTTGACGACTTGACATTGACTGCTCCCTGTGGATTTGCCGTGCCGGGGCTGCGGCGGGGCCGACCGGGCTGTGGCTGTGGACGGGGTTCGGAATGAGCGGCGTGGGTGCACTGCCTCTGAGGTGGCGCAGAGGTTGGACAACACACACACCACACACACACACACACCACGACACACACACACACACACACACCACACACATTCTCGTCTACACTGATTACACAAAAAGCGTAAGAGAAACAACATCTTCCAAGACAGAAATTCATACAAAATGTGAAACACTGGAATGGCCTTTTCGTTGCATGCATTTTCTACCCCAGAGGTCTTGATCATCACGTCCTCAAGGTAGAACAGTGTAGCTTTGAGAGAAAAAAAAAAATCAACACACGAGTAAACTGAGTGAATAAATATAGGAACAAATATCTGACGAAAATAGAGTTAGATAAAATACATGAATGGAGAACAGCCTCGAAAACGCGCTGTTTTATCCTTCAGTGTAACAAGTCCTACAAATTTTGACATGCTTTGAAAGGCCAGTCTGTTTTAGCGCGTGTTAACTATAGCCAGATTCGTACACATACAACAGACACGGAAAACTGACAGTTAGCCAGATCTGCCAAGCTCGCCGTAAAACTAAATCCTTAGTTTCAGAGAGAGAGAGAGAGAGAGAGAGAGAGAGAGAGAGAGAGAGACAGACAGACAGACAGAGAGACAGACAGACAGACACACAGACAGACAGGAGAGAGGCAGACAGACAGACAGACAGGCAGACAGAATCATCCACACGAACAGGCAAATAGACAGACGAAGAGAGTGGTTTCAAGCTGACGAGAGAAAAGGGAAATGCAGACCACAGGCTGACTAGAGAGAAGTCACGCAAAGAAAAATTATGTTTTACCGACCCTATTGCCCTGGTAATAAAGTAGTCCTGAGAGGAAGATGGTGAGAGAGAGAGAGAGAGAGAGAGAGAGAGAGATAGAGAGAGAGAGAGAGAGAGAGACAGAGACAGAGACAGGACAGAGACAGAGACAGACAGACAGAAAGACAGTCTTCAGACTTCAGGCCAAATCTTTATTCGTAAGGCTATTGGCCCATTTGAAGGGGAATAAGCATAATCTTTCACAATAAAGGTAAGAACAATTAACCTGTCTCAGGAAAAAAAAAACAAGAATAAAACAACAGCAAATAATTATGGCGTCATTATTTGTCTGATCTCAGATGCTACCTGAATTATGATTACCTTCTAACTGTAAGGGCTAGGTGGTTACTGTAAATGAAACATACTGGGGCGCCTAAAATATTTCTGTGGGATGACTTCCTGGTGAATATCTCCTAAAGCTGGACAAAGGACATGAGGTGTATTTCATCAATTTGCAATGCACAATCGACATACTAAGTCAATTTTTGTCTATGTTTGCCGGTACCTTAAAGCAATGAGTCCTTATGTCAAACACCACCACTCTGAATTTAGCAATTCATCTTTTTCAAATGCATACCCAAACCGAATTTGAAATAAAGCTGAATACGACAAAAACTAGAAGAACGGCTGAACTAAATGAGCAGTGGATATGTATTGGACTTCCAATAACTAAATCTAATAGAACACCACGCCTGTCCATGATCTGCAATCCTCTTCAAAGCAAAGAAATTCATAGAACTCACAATGTACAACGGCGTCATCTGAACCCCATTTCATTTTCAGCCCTTTTCATCAAGATAGGCTGTAAATGGGGCGCCAGTTTGTTGTGAATAAGAAGTCAAACGAATTATGATTCAAAGCATTCAATCTTTTTTATTACGCATATCAGAAACATGTCTTTTTGCCCTGCATGCAAGGTCTTCTCAAGCAAGGTAAAATTTATGCCGGTGTAGAAAAACTCCCCAAATGTAACCCCCAGTATTTATAGCCATCATGCAGCATCTTTCCCTAGTACGCCTATCATGCGACCAATCTTTTCCCTCGCCGCTAACCCCCCCCCCCCTCCCCACCCCACACCCCCCGCCACCTCCCCCCCCCCCCCCCCTAGCCCCTTTCGAAACACACTTGCTTTTATATCATTCATGTTCAACATTGACTAAGGAACCATTTGAGGAGACAGTCCATTGAGCATAGCTCGCCCGATGCTCAATATCCACTATAGGTTGCTGAGTGTCAGTCAACTGACAGTTTCTGAACATTTGGGGGGTTTCCTCCGTAAAATACTGCTAATAGTATTATCAATAATTCTATCAGCACTCTTCTGTAAATCGCCCACTATGAAAGACATAGTAGTGATCCCTCACGACGCAAGCTCATTAAAGGATGCCGAAATCA
>JADBJO010033151.1:0-7500 GCA_016801955.1 Conus betulinus
CGGGTGTTCCTCTGATGTTCCTTCTTAGTGACCAAGAAAATAAAATTGGACAAGAGGCGATCATTTGTCGTTCTTTCGGTTGGCATCTCAGATAATTCCTACTCCTGAAACCACGGTCTGCGTCCAAATTATTCCCCTACGAACACGAAGACCCTTGATTTGTTTTTTAATGGAGGAGAGGCCGGTGGGGACCGTGGGTTATAGGAGGGAAGGGCCTAGGGTATAAGATGACAGCGGTACACTTTTTGTGGGTCGTTGTGGTGGTGGGCTGGGGGGGTCAGGTCCTTATATACGACATATCATCTAATGCACCAGTCATCTTGTCTCTGTGTTGGTCCCCTCTGGCGTTGCAGGCGAGGTTCCGCATCTGAAGTATGAAGCAGCACGACGTCCTCAACTGCAGGAGCTGTCTTAACGCCCTGATGCCGCCTCCCACTTTGAAGGGCATCGAACGGCGTGATATACAGATCCGAATGGACCAAGCAGCGGTCAGAGGCCAGGTTCTGCCTCCATGGTACCGTGGTTTTGGAACCCATTAAGTGGTGACGTCACCAATGGCTCCCATGTGTTTGTTTGGAGGGACATCAACGCTTTTTGAAAGAGTCCAGTTCTCTGTGATGGACTGTCTTGGCGGTCCTGGCGTGGATTGTTTTTTTTAGTGCCCTGAGAGGAAGGGATTCCTTTTTATTGTATGTGTGTGTGTGTGTGTCTGTGTGTGTGTTGGTGTGTGTGTGTGTGGGTGTTCTCTTTGACGAAGGGCCATGGTGTAAGGGAGGTGGCGAGGGTTACGGGGATGGGTGGGAAGGGAAGAGGTTTGAAACTAAGAGGTGGGGGTTGTGGTGGTGGGGGGGGGGTGGGGGGGGGGGGGTGGGGGTCGGGGGGTTGGGGGGTTGGTGGGGGTGTGTGTTCTGGGGGGTTGGTTGATTTGTTTTGTGGGTGTGTTTATTTTTTTTGTTTTTTCGGTGTGGATGTTTTTTGAGGGGTTATTGTTTTTTTGGTTTCTTCTTTGTTTTGTCTGTTTTTTTATTTTTTTTTTTTTTTTTTGTTTGTCTGTTCTCTCTTTTGTTCTGTTGTTTGTTTGTTTATTTTCTGCTGGGTCGATCGTTGGGGTTGCTTTCTTTTTTTTTGTTGGCGTTGGTGTTTGTTAGTGCTTTTTTAGCGTGTATTTGAGGGGTGTTGTAGGGGGATTTTTTGTTGTTTGCCTTGTACGTGGGGGTTTGGGGGCCGGCCGTCAGTCGCGTGATTCTGTGTAACCCTGTAATCTCTCTCTCTATCTCTCCTCTCTCTCTCTCTCTCTCTCCTCCTCCTCTCTCTCCCCCTCTCTCTCTCGCCTCTCCTCTCTCTCTCTCATTTTTAAGAGAACGTGTCGAACCTAAGAAAAAAGACGACAATGAGGGTACTGTGACTCGTATGATGTGAAGTAAACATTGCAAAGCTTTATTTCTCTTTCTTCTTTTCTTTTCTTTCTTTTTTTTCTTTTTTTTTTGTGTCTTCTTTTTTTTTTTGGTTTTACTGACTAATGATTACATTAACGTTTTAAAAAGAAACATGAAGTGATCACCGCAGTATAAATGAAATGGAAAATGGCCGACAATGCGCTATAAAATTCATTAAAGCCAGAGAGAACACATTCAACGAAGCATTTTGAGAGCAACTTGTAAATGACCAGTTAAAAGAAATCCAAACAAATAAACAGCCAAATGTTGTGAACTTGTTTATAAGCTTCTCAAAGAAGTAAAATAAATAAACAGCACTATTGAACACTTATCTTGTAACATTGCCAAAGACAAATTTGCAAAACAGATGCTGACCAGCACAAAGGCTTGGTCGGAAATGTAACAGAAACTCTATGTATTGTCTGATATTTATAACATTACTGCTTTTTCTTTTTTTTTAAACTAAAGCAAACAAAGAAGCAACTGGTAAAGCTACCATCCACAAAGCATTACCACTGAGTACACAAAAAATAGATAATCAGGTTTGAAATCATTTGATAATTGTATATTTCCTGACGACTGGTCAATCGATCCGCTATTCACTCTATTGTTAAAAGGGCGATGTTAGTCATCCGAACAAATATCAAGAAATTTCCTTGAATTATGTAGATCAAATCGTTTTAGTATAGTGGCAAATGATCGATTACGGGAATAATCAGAGGAAAATTATATAACGGCAGATTTAAGAAAAGGATACTCAACAAGAAACATAAACTTCCGCTGGTAACTCTTATACAAAACGTATCTATTGCAGTCAAAAAAATTTGTATTTGCGTTCGTTGATTTTGAACAACAAAATGACACGAATAACAACTTTTTCTCCTGAAAGTCGCATGACTGGTAAATTATACAGACGCATTGAAAATATTGTAACAACTCCTTTCACTGTTTCATAGGGACTTGTTTGATTCTCAGATACGCACATGTGCAGTATATCTCTGATTCATTTGGGTTTAGAAAGTGTTGTTATCCAATATGAATCAGTTCAATGTATTGCGTTGAAAGACAGACAGACAGGACAGACCAGACAGACAGACAGACAAACCGTTAGATATTAGTGAATGTGTGGTGTTCCTGGTGAAGGTAATTATCAGAAGAGGAACAATGTGGACAGCAATGTTAACAACGACATGAAATGAATTTTTTTTTTAAAGAAAGAAAATAATCATTGGCATGATATATTTAAGACAGAAGAGATCAAAAGTTATCAAATGTGTAGAACACTACCAGTTTCTCTCTCTCTCTCCTCTCTCTCTCTCTCTCTCTCTCTCTCTCTCTCTCTCTCTGAGGGGGCGGGGGGAGGAAGAGGGACTAGGAGCGCGTGCGGAGGGGAGGAGGGAAGAGGAATAGGGGCGTAAGGATTGGGTTTGAGTAGGGGGGAGGGGGTAGTTGGTGGTGGTACAAACGAGACTTAACCGTGTCTATTTTGAATAACGTCCTTTGCTGTCTGTCGCTGGCAACCATTCTCATATGTTGGTTATCAGATAGAGAAACTGTGTGCTGTAGCCCATAACGGTGTATGGTGTCTTTATTGTCCCTAGGGGTTTGACACGAACGGTTGCCGTCGTTGTTGCACCTTCTGGCTGGAAATTACTCCCCTTTCTGCCCAAACATTGGTCACATCAGATCGTGTCCGCCTTTATGAGGAATGAGGGTGGGCGATAATTGGGGTACGGTTTGAGGGAAGGTGTGCGTGTGGGGATGGGAGGGGTGGGGGAGGCGATATTTCTTCGCACCCGTTCCTCGCTATGCCTGACTTTGCAGGTAAAGTTCTGAGGGCCAACTGTTCCCCTGAGATGGGGGAGAGGCGAACGTGAACGAGTTCCAGCAAATGAAAGCTTTTTCGTTTGGTGCAGAGGTTGTCAGTGTCGCTAACAGTTCCCGACTGCAGGCATACAGGACACCTGTAAACAAATGAATTATGTAAGCAAAAGGTGATGGCTGCCAGAGAAAGGTGGATGTCTAATTGAATTTGCCATGTACATAGGGATTGCATACAAGTACCTTTACATATGTTTTATACACGATTGTGGTTTACTTCTGCTTGCAATACTTGCCTTTAATACAAAGTATTTCGAAGAATCTAAAGCTGTTAAAGAATGAGTCTCTGACTTTGTTTGTTCTCAAACTATTTGAGATTTAAATTCAACCGATGAAATTTTTGGTGATATGCTGCCCTTTTGATTCTGCCTGTCGAGAAAATTTCATTTGTACGCTGTCAAGAAATTTCTTGGCGTTTCACTCAAAAGACCGAACAATTGGTATATAGAGAGACCGTTAAATACGCTTACAAAAACCTCATTTTCAGTAGTTGTATATAACTGTTCTTGTTTAAGGACAAAACTAATGGAACAAAGCAGACTGAACAATAAAGAATATACCATGCTTTTTAGAGTTGATAGTAGCGGAAAGTTAAGTAGGTTCTCCAAAGTTAGACATAAATAATATCAATTCGGATTCGGGTTTTGGGGAGGTAAGTGACATAAACAGCTTGATTCATATGTTTTGGCAAAGATTGATTGTTTGCAACCAGTAAAGGTGAAACTCACATACTGAAGGCAGCAGCAGATCAACTATTTACAGCATGTTAAATCATGTGCACTATAATCCAAGCTTTTCGTCGATGGTTTTTGAAGGGTATTTAAGATATAATTCAGTTCGGATTAGATATTTTGGATATTTATGCGCAATCTTTGGTGTAACAGAACAAGAAACGATTGTGTGGATTTTGTGTACATCATTTCAGGAATTACAGGAAAACAAAGTTCATCTTGAATAGCGAACAAGCAGGGTAACTCTTGCTCCCATGATGAAATAAATACACTCCCAAAACTCCAAACGAATGCTGCTTACGACACCGAATCGCCTAGTTGAAATGACGACACAGAGTACAGGAACAAAAGAGGAGACCTCGCCATCTTTTTTTTTTCAACCTGATGTTGTTAATGGCAGCAAAAAAAACGAAACCAACCAACCAACCAACAAACAAAACAAACAAACCTAAAAACAACAAAAACTAACGAACTGATTGCTGCATATTTGTACACAGGGTTTTCCAAAAGGACGAAACTTCTTGTCAGCTGAAGTTATAAACTGCTTCCATTTTGAAACGCTTTTTCACAATACTGTTTTGTGTGTATCCCTCTTCCATGGGGGTTACGGGTATTCTGGATCTCTCTCTCTCTCTCTCTCTCTCTCTCCTCTCTCTCTCTCTCTCTCTCTCTCTCTCTCTCTCCTCTTCTCTCTCTCTCTCTCGTTCGTTCAGGCTTTCGCTTGCTGTTTGCTCTCGCCCCTTTCTTCTCTCCCTCAACCCCCCTCCCTCTCTTTCTCTCTCGCTCTCTCTCTCTCTTTCTCCCTCTCCTTCCTCCCTCATCCCCCTCTCGTTCCCTCCACCCCTCCCCCTCCTTTCCCTCCCACCTACCCATGTCTCCACCCCCACCCCACCCAACCCCACCTCTCTCTCTAACTCTCTCAAAATAATGAACTTTCGACAGGAAAAGACCTTCAACCAAGGAGAAGAAAAACAACTACTGTATATTCATGATAAGACCCTTCAGTTCCGTCTGAGTGAGTCTCTTTGGGTCACTTGCTGAGCTGTGTACCCCGCCCAGACACGGCTTGGTACCATTTGTATGGTGGCTCACTACCAATAAATTGTCACATCTGGCTGCACACAACAAATAAATGTACCAAGGCCTTGCTTAAGGAGTCGAGTATTCATAGACTGGCGCGATTTAGATTTTTTTTTAATTTTGTGTGTGTGTGTGTGTGTGTGTGTGTGTGTGTGTGTGTGTGTGTGTGTGTGTGTGTGAGAAAGTTGATTCTCGTTTTTTTTTCCCTATGGCCATCAAGATACAAACCCCCAACCAAGAGATTAAAAACAAAACAAAAAACAAACCAAAAAAAAAAAAAAAGGTGGGGTGGGGGGGGGGGGGGGGGGGGGGGGGACTATTTGGGGAGCTTCCAGCTGGCGCAAAGATAGGGTCACGGGTGAGTGCCAAGGCCTGAAATGTACCGTCAGCTAAGAGGAAGGTCATGTATTTGAAGATTGCACGTGATGTCCTCGGTGGAACCCTCCCCCCCCCTACCCCCCCCCCCCCTCCTTTAACAAGGGAAATAATCGACGGGGAGTTGTTCCTCTGATCAATCATCATTGTATCCCTGTTGTTTGGCAGACACTAACAATTCTA
Organism: Conus betulinus; assembly: GCA_016801955.1. NCBI lineage: Eukaryota > Metazoa > Mollusca > Gastropoda > Neogastropoda > Conidae > Conus > Conus betulinus. The sequence continues at coordinate 5,687 of JADBJO010033151.1, forward strand.
TTTACAACGGTGTTTCAGTTTCCGCCTGCGGTCATCTCACTTTGAAACTAGCAGGTTTAAACATTAAAAGTTGGTGCAAACGTATGGCAGAACTCCAACGTTTGCATGGACTGTATTACCTGCGGAGGTTCTGTCGTGTCTTCATCCACTGGCCACTGCACCATTGCACTGCCAGGGAGCAGTTATGTCCCTTGACGTCCTGATGGGCATGCCCTGTGCGCGACCCTACACCACTATGTGAACACGCGCAGGCTTCCCAAGGCTGGTGTCTGGATCGGATCGGTCCCATCTGGTTTGGTTCGGCTGTTGTGGACAGTACCTTTTCTGGGTCCCACCCGCACCTTCTTGTTTAGTATGTGGAGTGTTTTTAATTTTTCTAAGTTCTTAGCTTTCATTTTTATTTTCTTCTTCTTGAGTAAAGATTAGTGCCACGAGAATAAGGAGAGATGAGTCCTAACTGTAGGGGGAGAGAGGAGGGTGTAGGAGAGGCCTTTTCCTCAGACACCTGGGGTTCCACCAGCTCAGCAGAGTGGGGAAAGGTGGAGGGAGGCCCAAGGTACTCTCGTATGGAGGGAGGAAAAAAGAGGAAAGGTTAGTGTCATGGGGGTGTGGATCCCAACTGTGGTGTGTGGCCTTTTTCCTCACGACAGTCCAAGCGGGCATTGTTTCTGGGGTTCCAACCATCTCAGCAGGGCTGACCTCTGCAGGGGAGGTCATTGGCCCCTAAGCTTTTCTGCCATCGTCACGCCGCCCTCTTTTGCATCCTCCGGCCTTCCATCCACTCCCGTGGCCTTGCAGGCTGCTGAGCTTTGAACAAGGCTTCCAGCTCACTCACACGCAGAGCGTGTTGGGGGCATGCATACCCGCGCCGCTCCCGCCCCGTCTAGGTTGTGTGGTGTGTGAGAGAGTGTCGTTCTCGCCTCACGTGTGATGGGCGGGATACGTCGTTTTGAAGATTACGGGGGTCGAAACGCGTTTTGGGGTTCTGTAGTTGTCGTGGTTGAGTTTTATTGTTGTGTGGCGGTTAAGTCATTGTCTTTTTTTCTGTCTGGCAGGCTGTCTGTCTGTCTGTCTGTCTGTCTGTCTCTGTCTATTCTCTCTCTCTCTTCTCTCTCTCCTCTCATCTCTCCTCTCTCTCTCTCTCTGTGTGTGTGTGTGGTGTGTGTGTGTGTGTGTGTGTGTGTGTGTGTGTGTGAGTGTGTGTGTGTGTTGTTGAAGGAAAAAAAAACACAATGTAAAACATCGCAAAATAAATGTGTGTGTGGTTGTGTGTGTGTGTGTGTGTGTGTGTGTGTGGTGTGTGTGTGTGTGTGTGTGTGTCTGCCTGTCTGTGTCTGTGTCTGTGTCTGTGTGTAAAGTATAGTGCAGGGGCAAATCATTTCAGCTTATGGAAGAGGTGAGGTCTTCAATTATACCTGGGGAGGGGGAGGAATGGAAGTCCGGAAAAAAATGCAAAAATTAGAATGTGGGTGGGGTTTACTAGGATGAGGGGTACCTACCACCTAAAAGAGAAAAACACCAGAAACAAACCTGAAAGCCGATTATTAACACCGCTGATTGGATGGCGATCGTGTTTTGAGCACGGAGCTCGCACTCACATGGTCCTCAGATGAATCTTAGGCGACTAACATGGACATTTTGTTACTTTCAAAAGTGGACGACTGCAGAAACGAGAACAAAAAACAAAATTACTGCGTTGCCAAACAAAACAACAAACAAATTACAAAACAAACATGAGCTTTTCGACTTGGGTGTCAAGTCTTCTTGAGGCGAGACAAATAACATTCAAGACAATGAAACGAAGGGAAATCTGA
>JADBJO010033151.1:12500-14904 GCA_016801955.1 Conus betulinus
CAGAGCGATGGAAAGAACAGTTACAGACAGACGCTTGGTAAATGGTTGGTGATAAATGGTAGTGGTTGTTTGGAGATATGTTTTGTGATTCTTGTTAGTATGTTTTTTTTTTTTTTTTTTTTTTTTTTTTTTTTTTTTTTGTTGCTGTTGCAGTGCAATAAAGGACTCACATGACAGCTCATTTTCTTTGGTCTAAAAGTCAGTTTCAATTTGTTTCCCTGTTCCACCATTATATGTCAGTTTTAATGTTGTAGTTTGTTGTTTGGCGTCCGAGGTACTGATGGAGACTGTACACATTGTTTATCAAGGACGCTAGTTGTCTTCTGTTCTGGGATGATATCTATTCACCTGCATGGCTTTTTACGCTTTTTAAAGATTTCTGCAAGTCGAACAAATTATAAACGATATGTTTCAAAAAAAAAAATAGCTTTTCATGTCAACATACCCACATCACTTTAACTAAACAAAAAGTAAACAGCTGTGTTAATTACAAAACAAAGGATATAGACCTTTCATGCATTTTTCTTTTTTTTTTTTTTTTTTTTTTTTTTTTGTAATTCAGATGTTTCAATTAGTCTGTTTTTTTTTTTTTTTTCTTTTTTAATTTGGGGGACGAACGAATAAACGGAATGCCGTGAGCTCCTAGTAACGACTTAGCTTACATCCGCTTTAAGAACGGCAATAGGTTATCTCCCGTGTTGTGTCTACTGGGATGTCGATATATCACTATTGTCTTTCAGGTTCGGCTTCTTTCTTTCCAAATTCGGATGGGATTTCCCCCCTCCAACCCCCCCCCCCCCCCCCCTTCCCCCTTAACCCGCCCCGTTCCATCCTCCCCCCTCCTCTTGCCCCCGCCCGCCCAGTGTGTGGTAAGAGCCTGGAAACTTCCATGTGGCCGTATGGGCCTCAGTGATAAACACTGGACGTGGCCACTAACCTAACCGGCAGAGGTATTGTGAAATGGTCATGGATGTTGGAGCATGTTGTAAGCTGTCAGCTAATTGGTGCGCTGAATGCCCATCTTGGTTTTCTATCGTATTTATGAGTAGAGAGAGAGAGCCGAGAGAGAGAGAGAGAGAGAGAGAGTAGAGAGAGAGAGAGTGTGGTGTTTGAGTGTGTGTGTGTGGGTGTGTGTGTGTGTGTGTTGTTTGTGTGTGTGTGTGTGTGTGTTGTGCGCGCGCGCGGCGAGCATGTAGTACAGAGGGACGTTGAGGTCTCGAAGCATCATTATCTTCTTTTCATTTTTCTATGATCATGGGAATTGAATGATGATGATGATGCGACAATGATGTGATGATGATGATGATGATGTAGTGATGATGATGATGATGATCGTTGTTGCTGGTGTTGTTCCTGTTATCATGGTTGTCGTGATCCTCCGCGTGCCAGGGGTCATATTTTCAATCCCTGTCTGTTGGTCGGTCTGTCTGTCTGCCGTCTTTGACTCGGTAACGCACTGACGATGATGGGGTAATAATAAGGGAGGGGGGGGGGTTAGGACCAGGGGGGGGTGGTATAAGGAGGAAAAATCCCACAGGAAAGGGTGATATCATGAGAAAAGGAAGGCAGGCGGTAATGCGAGTATGAATGAGAGGAGGAGTAGAGAGAATGAGGAGGGGATGAGAAGGCATAGTATGTTTTAACATAGAGAACTAGGTTTTAGGCGGACAACGGAATAGGAGGAAAGAGAGGACGATGAAGAGGAGGCATAAGAAAGAAATGAGAGGAGCCATCCTCTGAGAGAGGAGGTGACGCATTTGCAGGAGGTGGGGGGGGAGGAGGAGGGGGGGGAAAGAGGGGGGGGTGAGGGGAAATGAGCAGATATCAGGAGAGAATGAGGATGGCTTCCACATGATGCGGCAGGAGGCGAATATACGGATGGTGTTCGCCTCCCGATGAATTAACGCAAAGAGGGAGGCGGATGTTCCTAACTAAAATGCATGCTTGCTGCATTGTGAGACGGGACGAGACTGATTTGACAACGACAAAATTAGCGAACGACTAGACTATAATGATGATTATGCTGATGATGATTATGATGATCGGTGGGGAGGATGATGATGATTAATGACGACGAATGCTACTATCTATGAAAGACCGGACGATGATGACGACGACACGAGCACGATGATGATGATACTTGATGAGGATTATTATGATGACGGACGACCACAACAACCATCCGCACGACAGAACTACGAAAGACACTGGACTGATTATGATGATGATGATGAAAAAATGACTTATGAGAAATAAGCTGCATTGATAGTGTGTGATGGTTGTTTAGTAGCAATCCAAGAATATCAATCAGCCTCGGCAGCAACCCAAGAGAACATAGTAAGAAGTGAGACCGCCTCGCATCAACACTCCCAAAGTAGTTATTCTTTGCAAGAGCAGAAACACC
>JADBJO010033152.1:0-2500 GCA_016801955.1 Conus betulinus
CGCCCTCCCCACCTCCCCACCGTCCTCATGAGACTGACTGTGCTGGGAAAGGGCGGTCCACACCCACTTCCCCGCCCCTCCATCAACCACACCCCACCCCTGTGCCTCTACACACAACATGCACACATCCATACCCCCCTTTTCCCTCCCTGTGTTTGTAATGCTAAAGCCTTAACACGTGAAATTTAAAAGCAAACTTGATGCTTTGAAGACGGAGGTTTGTGTGTGTGTGTGTGTGGGGGGGGGGGGGGGGGGGGGAGGGGGGGGGGTCGGATGTACTTAATTACAGTCTCCTTTTCGCGATTTTTATAATCATTTTTTTTCTAAAGTATCATTCCATAGCAAACAGGCGTATGGGTGTCGCGACAGGCAAGTGACTAACGATGTCCTTTGCTGCTATACGCCAGAGTTTCAAGTATATTTTCGTGTTCATACTGGATTCTCAGTACGTTCTTAAAGCATACTCAATTGAGGCATTTCTTCTTCTTCTTCTTCTTCTTCTTCCTCCTCCTCCTCCTCAGCATCATCATCATCATCATCATCATCATCATCACCTTCTTCTTCTTCTTCTTCTCATCATCATCATCATCATCATCATCATCATCATCATCATCATCATCATCATCTTCTTCTTCTTCTCTTCTTCTTCTTCTCTCTTTTTTTCTTTTTTTCTTTCTACATTTGTAAATAAAGAGTGTTCCAAGCAGAAGTAGTAAGGTCCAGAATTTTTTTTCAGCCCTCCAAGAGCATCGTTTTCCCAACAGCATGATATTGTCGTTCCAAGGGCAGCACTGGGAGGTCCAAACTGTTACGGTGTTTACGGGGGGGGAGGGGGGGGGGGGGGGGGGGGGGGATATTCCGCTCGGGCTTTTCCCACAACACCTCAGCACGGGACACCCGAGTATAAAGCGATCTGGTTGTCCAGTTTTGTTTGCCAACAGTCTGCCATTCAAAATGGGCGGGTAAATACCGTCGGGCTTCACGATTGGATGGATTCTGTACTCTTGCTTACGATTGACAATGCCGCAGCTCAATCATCCCGTTGATCGGCGCGCGCGTGCTCACTATGCACGTAGTTTACACGTACACCTGGCCCCTCAGGTCATACCAAATGCTTTTTCGCGTAGGAAATAACCTATTTGAACTTCTAATAACGGTTGTTGTGTTGTTTTTTTTTTTCTACCCACCCACCTCACCCCCTGTGCTGATGAGAAAGAAATGCCAGAGGTTTCCCCCCACTTCCCTGACCACCACCATCAAGCCGACCCCTGCATTTTGTGGACAACTAAGCACTTCACGCCTGGTTCAAACAAAGAATCAAAACAGGATGGAGAAAAACGCCATTTTTCTCTCTCTCTCTCTCTCTCTCTCTCTCTCTCTCTCTCTCTCTCTCTCTCTCTCATCCCAAGATCTCTCTCTCTCTCTCTCTCTCTCTCTCTCTCAAACAAGCAAGCAAGCAAGCACACACACACGCACGCACATTCACCCCCACACACATACACACTCACGTACATACACATACGCACGTACACCACACACACACACACACACACACACACACACACACACACACACACCCACGCGCACACATAAACACACCAGCAAACCGTGAACTTTTCTCTGTAGTTTTTTCTTAGTGGGTTGGTTTGTTGTCTCACAGCAGCAGCAGCAGAGGAGGGAGGGACATGCTGCTGCTTCCTTCACAACATTCCCCGTCCTTCTCCTCACGTCCTTCTCGCTCTTCAAGCCGAGTTCTCTCCCCCTTCCTCCCCCCATCCCCCCCCCCCTCCCCCCCCCCGTTGGTGAAACCAAAGCAGTGCCTCAGTCAGTGCCCTTGCTGCAAGGCGAGTCAGGTAGATGCCAGACACAAACACCATCACCCACGAATCCTCCTCTTCTTCTCTCCCCCCCGCCCCCCCCCCCCTTTCCCCCCCCCCTCCGCCCCCACCTTCCCCCTCCCCCGACATCCTCTCTCCCTTCTGTTACAGACGGCTTTGCAGCACGGGCCTGGGCCTGGATGTGGCTGGCCTTCACGGTCGTGCTGGGCTGTCAGGAACATGGCTGCTACAGTCACATGGGGATTCGCCAGCCTCTCTGAAGGGTTCACAGCGTCAGTGAGCACCCACTAGCGAACTCGTGTCATGCTCGATTGCTCCCAGCAGAAAGACCCCCCCAAAAAAAAGCCATTTCACACCGCCCCCCCCCCCCCCCCCCCCCCCCCCCCCTTCCGCACACACACTTTAACAAGTCGTTTAGACTTCTCCCAGTTTGCCATATCGCCTGAAACAATGGTGGACGTACAACCTGAAGAAAACGTTCAATAATAAACGAACAAATACACAAGGAAATGAATAAACGGAGCTGTGACAAGTCTGGAAGGCCGTTAGGAACCACTTCTACCTTGTTCCAGCACGGCCGTCGTCCGCAAAACGCACGCCCAAGCTATCAATCGATTGAGATCATCGACCCCCCCCACCCCCCCACCCCTACCCCAATCCCT
>JADBJO010033152.1:7500-14904 GCA_016801955.1 Conus betulinus
ATGAAGCAGAAACAGTACACAGTAAATAACGAATAAGTAAGCAGCTCTTCTTCCTGTGTGACGAGATAACTATATGCCCATATTGCCAAACGAATGTTGTTTACGACATCAAACCGCCAAACACTAAAACGCTGCCACGGAGCGCACAAACCAATGAAATATTCCTCCAAAAGGATGCTCCAAATTTGCCCGTATTCCCTTTACCTAACACATATACACAGCAACAACAGAAGAAATAAGGAACAAAAATGAACATTTATTCAGGACTGGCACAGCCTTCTCGGTATTGACTACAGCCACAGACGAACAGAGGGGGTAACCTCGGTTTCAATGGTATGAAAGGAAAATCCTAACGTAATGCTGACCTGCTGGTCCCAGAGTAGTGTCCGATACGTTCCCAATCCACATTTTCCTGGGGCGCTATATAAGTACTTGTCATCATCATCGTCAGCATCATCATCATCATCATCATCATCATCATCATCATCATCATTATCATCATCATCACCATCATCATCATCTTTCGTCGTCGTCACCGTCGTAATAAATGAATGAGAAACGTCTAAACGTGACCAAATAATAATAATAATAATAAACATATAGACAAACAGCCACAGTAGACACAAACACCGAGTATCCACCCCGGACAGTGTGTGCAATTTTTACTGCCCAGCTGCCCGATTACAACAACAACAACAGCAACAGTTACAACAACAACAGCAACAACAACAACAGCAACAACAAGACACATGAAATATCATAAACTGTGACCAGAAGAAAAGTGTTCAGAGGTTCCAGAACAAGGACAGGAGAATACAATCCAAACTGAAAAAAAAAAACAGGCAGAAAAAAACAACCCAACAGACCACAAGAAACAAAACACAAAAATAACAGAGAGAGAGAGATCGGCTTAACATGATGGACATGGCAGCCTGGAACAAATCACTCCGCTTCACCCTCTCACACACACTCGGTCACAGCTTTTTTCTTTCAGTGATACCGGGGTTTTGTACTACAGACGAGCTGAAATACAACAAAACAAAAACAAACTAGTCGCCCGCTTTCAGATACATTTCTAGGCTGAGTTTAGTTCCAGGAGATCGTTGCTTCTTCGACTTCCCTGACCGTCCCTGATGGATCGGGTGGGGGGTGGGGGTGGGGGGGGGGGGGGGGGGAGGGGGGGGGGGAAGCTGAGGAAGCAGTGCGGGGGGCAGTTGCCCCCAACGAACGAATGGCATGGGCAGCCAGGCTTTTCAGCTACACACTAAATAAAAGGAATCGATGATCACCGCTCCCTTCCCTCCCCCTCTCCCCCACCCCCCACCCCCAGCCTTATACCAGTGCCTTTCTGGACCAACGGGATGCCGGCTAACGTGAGGGGGAGCTTTCTTTTACAGCTAACCAGAAAGGAAGAGTGGGGGGGGGGGGGGGGGGGGGGAGAGGTGGTGGGTGACAGGGGGTGGGGGGGTGGGGGTGGATCGAAGTCGTCTCCCGTTGGAGAGTCATTACGTCACGTCACGTCACGTCACGTCACGTCGCTCGGCGACAGTCAGGCCCAGGTGGAGAACAGGCAGATTCGTGACGATGAGGCATTCAGCTCTGATCATTACAGGCAGATTGGTGACGACGAGGCATTCAGCTCTGATCATTACAGGCAGACTGGTAATGATGAGGTATTGATCTCTGATCATTACGGCAGATTGGTGACGACGAGGCATTCAGCTCTGATCATTACAGGCAGATTGGTGATGATGAGGTATTGATCTCTGATCATTACAGGCAGATTCGTGACAATGAGGCATTCAGCTCTTACCACTACAGGCAGATTCGTGACAACGAGGCATTGATCTCTTAACATTACAGGCAGATCCGTGACAATGAGAGATTCGTGACAACGAGGCATTCAACTCTTATCATTACAGGCGTGTTCGTGACAATAAGGCATTCAACTCTTATCACTACAGACAGGTCTGTGAAAATGTGGCATTCAACTCTCAACGTTACAGGCATTCTCCATGACAACGAGGCATTGAATACTCTCAATACAGGAAGGATAGAAACAATGAGCATCTGAACTCCATCACTACAGGAAGAACACTGACACTGAGAAAGTAATCTCAATTAGAACAGGCAGATGCATGACAGCGAGGCTTTAAACTCTTTCAGTGGACAGGTTAACTCTGACAACAGGGCAGAACTATAGAAATGGGACATTCAACGCCAGTAACGCAGAACTGTGGTAATGAGGCAGGAAGTAGGTAATACTGCTTATAGTCCAGCCGACCGCAAAGGCCGTATCAGGGCTGTCACCACGTTGAAGTCAACTCACAAGTCATTCATTCACACAACGCTTTAAAATACACCTTCTGAAACACACCGGAAATTTAGTTTTAAAATCTTTCTACTGTAAAATCTCAGATCAGAAAAATGTCACTCTCTTTCAGAAATTCAAAGGCCACATCAGGTGGAACGTCTCTGAACATGGTTTTTATGGAGTCTGCTGTACGTGTTTATTGAGGCAGAAAAGCCTGGCAACACGGGTAGACCTGGAAAACGGAGCAGTAGACTGACAATACGGGTAGACCTGTGACAACGGAGCGGTAGACTGACAACACGGGTAGACCTGTGACAACGGAGCGGTAGACTGACAACACGGGTAGACCTGTGACAACGGAGCAGTAGACTGACAACACGGGTAGATCTGTGACAACGGAGCAGTAGACTGACAACACTAGTGGAACTGTGACAACGGAGCAGTAGACTGACAACACGGGTAGAACTGTGACAACGGAGCAGTAGACTGACAACACGGGTAGACCTGTGACAACGGAGCAGTGAACAGACACACACGGGTAGACCTGTTACAACGGAGCAGTAGACTGACAACATAGGTAGACCCTGTGACAACAGAGCAGTAGACTGGCAACACGGATAGACCTGTGACAACGGGAGCAGTAGACTGACAACACGGGTGGAACTGTGACAACGGAGCAGTAGACTGACAACACGGGTAGATCTGTGACAACGGAGAGCAGCAGACTGACAACACGGGTGGAACTGTGACAACGGAGCAGTAGACTGACAACACGGGTAGACCTGTGACAACGGAGCAGTAGACTGATAATACGGGTAGAACTGTGACAACGGAGGCAGTAGACTGACAACACGGATAGACCAGTGACAACGAAGCAGTAGACTGACAACACAGGCGGATTGTGACAATGAGCCATTAGATTCCAGCGACACAGAATTGTAACAGTGAGCCCATTATAGTCAAGCGTCGCAGACAGAATTGTGACGATGAGCCATTACAGTCAAGCGCCGCAGACAGAATTGTGACAATGAGGCATTCTAGCAACATACAACTCTGACCATAAGGCACTCTACTCCAGCAACATAGAATTGTGACCATAAGGCACTCTACTCCAGCAACATAGAATTGTGACCATAAGGCACTCTACTCCAGCAACATAGAATTGTGACCATAAGGCATTCTACTCCAGCAACATAGAATTGTGACCATAAGGCATTCTACTCCAGCAACATAGAATTGTGACCATAAGGCACTCTACTCCAGCAACATAGAATTGTGACCATAAAGCGTTCTACTCCAGCAACATAGAATTGTGACCATAAAGCGTTCTACTCCAGCAACATAGAATTGTGACCATAAAGCGTTCTACTCCAGCAACATAGAATTGTGACCGTAAGGCATTCTACTCCAGCAACATAGAATTGTGACCATAAAGCGTTCTACTCCAGCAACATAGAATTGTGACCATAAAGCGTTCTACTCCAGCAACATAGAATTGTGACCATAAAAAGCGTTCTACTCCAGCACATAGAATTGTGACCATAAAGCGTTCTACTCCAGCAACATAGAATTGTGACCTAAGGCATTCTACTCCAGCAACATAGACCATTGTTCTACTCCAGCAACATAGAATTGTGACCATAAAGCGTTCTACTCCAGCAACATAGAATTGTGACCATAAAGCGTTCTACTCCAGCAACATAGAATTGTGACCATAAAGCGTTCTACTCCAGCAACATAGAATTGTGACCATAAAGCGTTCTACTCCAGCAACATAGAATTGTGACCATAAAGCGTTCTACTCCAGCAACATAGAATTGTGACCATAAAGCGTTCTACTCCAGCAACATAGAATTGTGACCGTAAGGCATTCTACTCCAGCAACATAGAATTGTGACCATAAAGCGTTCTACTCCAGCAACATAGAATTGTGAAAACGAGGCATTCTACTCCAGCAACATAGAATTGTAACAATGAGGCATTTTGCTCCAGCAGCATAGAATGGGGACATCAACGCATTATACTCCAGCGCCATAGACAGAACTGTGACTATGAGACGCTACACTTCAGCAACGTAGACAGAATTGTGAAAATGAGGATTTAAACACCATAACTGCAAGCTTAATACTGACTCAAAAAAGACGCATTCGTCGGGTTAAACACCCCAACCCAACCCACCCCACCCCACCCCACCCTCTCTCCCTCCCTCCCTCTCTCTCTCTGTCTCCCTCCCTCCCTCCCACAGAGGTTTCCCATTCTCCCGCTGGTGCCCAGCAGATTTCAGAGGCAAAAAAACTCCCAGCCTAAATGCCCTGTATTCAATGTAGCCACGACTGGAACAGATCAGCCCATTCTCGCCTGCCCTTCCATGCGGCCCGTGATTAGCTGGCAAGGGGGAGCGAACTGGACGGCTAAACGAGCGTTCCTGAGGTTGAACCATCTCTGCCTGCTGCGTCTGTCATGCCGTTCATGAGGCCAGACATCGTGCCCAAAAGAAAATGTCGCAATTCCCAGAGACCTCAGTTCTTATCGTGTGTCAGGACACAGGTTCTCAGAGATTGTGTGTCATTTACCGCATAGGTCGATTCTCAGAGAATGTGTGTCATTTACCGCATAGGTCGATTCTCAGAGAATGCGCCATGGATTGCACGTGTCAGTTCTCAGAGAATACGTGTCGATGTCATGAAGCACTCATGTCAGTTTTCAGAGAATGTGCGTCATGAATAATGTGTGCCAGTTCTCAGAGAATGCGTGTCATGAACCACACATGTTAGAGTTAATCTTAGAATTCATTAAAAGTCATCAATCACACGTCGGTTCTCAGAGAAGGTGTGTCATGAATCACACATGTCAGTTCTCAGAGTTGACTTTTTAGAATTCAATATGTGTCGTGAATCACACATGTCGGTTCTCAGAGAATGTGTGTCATGAATCACACATGTCAGTTCTCAGAGAATATATGTGTCGTGAATCACACATGTCAAGTTTTCAGAGTACGTGTCATGATTCACACGTGTCAGTTCCAAGAGAATGTGTCATGGGTCGGTTCTAATAAGATGTTCAAGTGACGTCTACAAAGAATGAATGCGAAACATTTGGAATTGATATTTCCCTTATATGTGCTCTCTCTCTCTCTCTCTCTCTCTCTCTCTCTCTCCTCTCTCTCTCTCTCTCTCTCTCTCTCTCCTCTCTCTCTCTCTCTCCCTCCCTCCCTCTCTCCTCTTCTTTGGGATCAGTTCAATCTTTTCAACCTTTCAATATTTAGATTAGATAGTTATTTGCTACGTAGTCCTACTGCACGTTTGTTGTAACACACACACTCTCTCTCTCTCTCTCTCTCTCTCTCTCTCTCTCTTCTCTTCTCTTCTTCTTCTTCTTCTTCTTCTTCTTTCTTCTTCTTTTCTTTCTTTTCTTCTTCTTCTTCTTCTTCTTCTCTTCCTTTCTCTTCCTCTCTCTGTCTCTCTTTCTCTCTCTTCTCTTTTTCCTGTTTAAACAAAAGCGTTTGATGATGTGGAAAATGAACAAAGTTTTTGCTGTTTTCATGCTGGACTCTAAAATCATCAGCACGATGAAAAGACTTAAATAAACCAACCAACCAACCAACCAACTAACCATCATGTGTGTGTGTGTGTGTGTGTGTGTGTGTGTGTGTGTGTGTGTGTGTGTGTGTGTGTGTGCCTGCAACACACAGAGAGAAAGAGAGAGGGAGAGAGAAAGACACGGGGGGGGGGGGGGGGGGAGACAGTTCAATCATCAGGTGCGCCGAAATTTTCACAAAACACACAAAGACAGGGCCAGCTCCAGTGCTGCCAAAGGCCAGTGACATTTGTCTGTCAAGTGCATTGCAGGGGTGAGCTTCACCTTTCCACTGACAGTCCGCGGCCACAGTGTCACCACATAATGTTCCACAGTCTACTGTGTCACCAAATAATGTTCCACAGTCTACTGTGTCACCACATAATGTTCCACAGTCTACTGTGTCACCAAATAATGTTCCACAGTCTACTGTGTCACCAAATAATGTTCCACAGTCTACTGTATCACTTAATAACGTTCCACAGTCTACTGTGTCACCAAATAATGTTCCACAGTCTACTGTGTCACTTAATAACGTTCCACAGTCTACTGTGTCACCAAATAATGTTCCACAGTCTACTGTGTCACCACATAATGTTCCACAGTCTACTGTGTCACTTAATAACGTTCCATAGTCTACTGTGTCACCAAATAATGTTCCACAGTCTACTGTATCACTTAATAACGTTCCACAGTCTACTGTGTCACTAAATAATGTTCCACAGTCTACTGTATCACTTAATAACGTTCCACAGTCTACTGTGTCACCAATAATGTTCCACTGTCTACTGTATCACTTAATAACGTTCCACAGTCTAATGTGTCACCAAATAATGTTCCACAGTCTACTGTGTCACCACATAATGTTCCACTGTCTACTGTATCACTTAATAACGTTCCACAGTCTAATGTGTCACCAAATAATGTTCCCACAGTCTACTGTATCACTTAATAACGTTCCACAGTCTACTGTGTCACCAAATAATGTTCCACAGTCTACTGTATCACTTAATAACGTTCCACAGTCTACTGTGTCACTAAATAATGTTCCACAGTCTACTGTATCACTTAATAACGTTCCACAGTCTACTGTGTCATCAAATAATGTTCCACAGTCTACCGTGTCACCACCAAATAATGTTCCACAGTCTACCGTGTCACCACATAATGTTCCACAGTCTACCGTGTCACCACATAATGTTCCACAGCCCACTGTGTGACGTGATGGTAATAATGGACGGGGCAGGGTGGTCATGATTTTCCACAGCCTGCTGTGCAACTGACTCAAACAGGAAGCGATCATTTCAGGTGTTATTTTTCCTCCGTGGAAGAGAAGAGAGGACCTGCAGACTTTGGACTTAACTCGGTGTACTTTTTGTGCTCATACAAATAACCGTCTTTTTCATCAACAATGTCTCTCTCTCTCTCTCTCTCTCTCTCTCTCTCTCTCTCTCTCTCTCTCTCTCTCTCTCTCTCTCCCGCCCCCCTGAGAGAGAAAGAAGAGAGAGAGAGAG
>JADBJO010033153.1:0-14903 GCA_016801955.1 Conus betulinus
TTGTACCGCTTATACATCATGATTGATAATTTGATATGTGTGGGTGGTGTCTCTGTGGTTCCGAGTCTGACTAAGCACTCTCGCACCACATCTCTCCTCTCTTCGCTTAATCTCTAGATCGCCCCGACCTCCCCCAACACACTCTCTCTCTTCATACCTCTTTCTGATCTCTCTTGTCTCGTGTGCATTCCTGACAGCACCTATCTTTTCCGTATGATGTTCTGTTGCCTGTCTGTTATACGTCTCTGATGTCTTCTGGTGTCTGTCTACGCTGCAACCTAACCCCTTTTTTCCCCACTGTGTGTCACGCTGTGCACACTCGCGTCCCCTGTTACTCTTCCCCCCCCGCTGTTATCTCCTCTCACCTAACCTCCCCTCCCCATACCTCCCCCCCTCCTTCCTCTTCTCGCCTTTCTCTCTCTCTTCTCTCGTGGAGCTGAGAGGAAGACATCACTTATCAGAACTGTGAGTGATCGCACTTAAACTGGACCACCTCTGTCGTAGCGGTCCCCCATTGCCAAACAACTGTTATGTTGGGTTGTTGTTGTGTTTGGTGCCTATAGATTTGCACCCTCTACGAATGATCTTATTTGATACAGATGACAAAAGGCCTTAATGATAATTCTTGCCATGTCGACTTGTTGTCAGTTGACCATCACAACTTGAAATTTCTTATTTCAGTAGTAATAGGTTGAAGCCTCCGTTGGGAATTTCTGGGCAAACACTTTTTCTTTCTTCGGACGGATAGGGAGTACGTGAACGGCCAGGTGTGTGCGTGTTGTCGTGTGGGTGTAGTGTTGTGTGTGTGTGTGTTGTGTGGGTGCCAGAGTCAACTTCATGAGGTACTTGGGAAAAAGATTTTTTCCAAACTTTTTCTTTTCTTCGGAGCCGATAGGAGTAGTTAAGTGTGGGGTGTGGGTGTGTGTGGTGTGTGTGTGTGTGTGTGTGTGTGTGCAGAGTCTGTACCATTCGCCTGGTACTTGGTAAAAGGTGGGCAAAACCGTTGAAAAGAAAATCCATTTTGAACACAGTTTCAGATATCAGAATACAGTTATCACAGCTGTTTAAGAAATGGGTGTCAAATGCTATCTAAGTAATATGAATAATTAACATGTGGCCAGATTTTAGATGCAGACAAAACTGTGCACACACACCCACACACACACACACACACACACACACACACACACACTCACACTCACCATGATACACACGCGCGGCGCGCACGCGCATAGAAAGAGAGACAGAGACAGAGAGAGACAGACAGAGAGACCGAGGAGAGTTTCTTTTGTGGCATAGGGACTACGTGTGTGAGGACACGATAGTTTTATAAATTGTCTCTTTCTTGCATATCGTATGAAGACGCTCTCTCTCTCTCTCTCTCTCTCTCTCTCTCTCTCTCGCTCTCTCTCCCGCATGCACGCACGCACGGAATACACGCACGCACGCACCGCATGTACACACGCGGACGCACGCACACATAGCACCACACACACAACACCACACAAACACAACACACACAAAACACACAGTCCCGCGCGTGCACGTACGCGCGCTTTCGCCAGGGACCACGGCCGAAACGATAAGCGAGTGATTAGGAGACGTGGACAGGAATGCTTAATGAAGAGTAGTGAAATTGCACGCTGTGTGATTTTCCAACAAGGTTTGTAGATCACACCACTGTGACAATGGAAACTAACGAGAGAAAGGGCATGCCGCATTGTGTGACTGCCGGTACATGGTCTTCCCACACCACCTCCCTCCCTTCCTCCCTCCGCTCAACATTCCACTGCCCTCCACTCCCTCCCCTTTCCACCCTCCCTCATCTCCTAGCCGCTTTCCATCACCCTCCCTGGTTCGAAAAAAAAAAAAAAAAAAAACTGTGCTAAGTAGAGCCATGATCATAAAACTTGTTTGACTGCAAAAACGCGAAACTGATACGGTAAACACGTGTGAATAACTGAATAAAGAAGTCTCTGTTTTGTGCGTTTAGTTCACGGACCTGTTCCAGTGCCTATATTTTTACTCCCGACCACCGCCTCTCTGATTTGCATAGACAGCAAAGAACAGGAAAGGTAACAAAAATGCATAAATAATTGATTTTAAAAAAAGGAGTGGCAAAGAATAAAGAACGGAAGGGACGAAAAGAACAAAGAGGTGCGTGCGAGAAAGGAAGAAGAAAGAAAGGATCGAAGCGGGCGGGAAGGAAAGGAAGAGAGGAAATCAAGAGCATGAAAAGAAGAAGAAGAAGGTAGATCAGAATTAAAGTTGTCAGAAAAATGAAAAGAAGAAAGAAGGTTTGAAAAGACTGAAACCAACAAGAAGGAAAGTTGAAAAAGAACACACACCACACACACACACACACACACACACACACACACACACACACACACACAAAGGAGAAGGATGAGGGAGAGGAGGGGGCGGTGGGGGGGGGGGGGGGGCAACCGCAGAAGAAGAAAGAATGAGAAGAAGAAATAAATGTGGAAAAAAAGAAGAGGAAAGGAAGAGAAAAGAACAAAAGCAAACAGGAAAGAATGACGGAAAAAATAGGAAAACCAATAAAGACAAAAGAAGGAAGGAAGGAAGAAAAGAAAACGAATGCAAAAGCAACAAGAAAGAAAAAAAAAAAAGAAGGAAGAGAGAAAAGAATGCAATCGAGGGAAGAAAAGAATGAAAGCAAGAAAAAGGAAAGGCGAGTTGTAAAAAAAAAAAAAAAAAGCGGGGGGTTTTCTTAAAGGGGGGGGGGGGGTGGTAAAGAAATGAAAAAGGTAAGAAGGAAAAAGAAAGAAAGAAAGGGAAAAGAAGTGAGTACAGAGCGAAAGCTTGGGGGGGGAAATAAAGGTTGTGTGTGTGTGGTGTGGGGGGGGGGGGGGGGGGGGGGGGGGCAAAAAGTAAAGAGTGAAAAGACCGCACGTTAAAAAGTATTTAAGAGAAGATGAGATTGGGAAGGCAGAAAAATGTAAGCAAGTAAATAGAAAGAAAGTAATGAAAAATAAAAGAAGGAGCAAATAACTTGGCTACAAAAGGGGGAAAAAAAAGTGAAATGGGTCAATGATCATACGAGGAGGGGCGAATGGAACGAGCTAATTAAAAACAAAGGCGAATGTGGATTAAGAAACTATAGGAAATGTACGAATGTATTGAAACTGATAAACCACGACAAAAAGGCCGGTTTAAAGGTATTTCAAAAACAGATGGGAGGACAAAAAGGTGATTATCTTGACTACTACCAACAAACGATGAATTTATGGGTTAAGGCAGGAAGGGGCTGGATATGTTAATAACTGAGCGTGAAAAGGATAAATATCTCAAGAACTTAAAAGAAACAATACGAAAAGAATATCAATGTATTCATATCTAAGGAAAGAAGACAAAAGAGAAAAAAAATACTTAGGAGATAAAAAGGTAAAATAACATATGACAAAATAAAGGTGCATATCCTAATAACCGCAAAAGAAGGTGAACAGAAGATGATTGTGTTAATATTATTTTTTTCCCCTGTTTTGAAAGAAACTGTGATGTGACTCGTGAACATACACACAATCTCTCTCTCTCTCTCTCTCTCTCTCTCTCTCTCTCTCTCTCTCTCTCTCTCCATTCTCTCTCCAATATTTGATGCAAAAAAAAACGAATGCTCGGTACACACAACGCAAAAAACTAACACACATTCTCTCTCCCGATCTCTCTCTCCCGCTCTCCCATTCCATCCTATTTCAGCTTCTGAAACGGCGCGAAAGAAGGGTAAATAAACAAAATAGATAAATGTTAAATAAACAAATAGGTAAATGAGCAAAATAAATTGATGCTAAATAGAGGAATAAATACGAAGCCGTCATCCCATTTCATTTGTCGAAAAAAAACAGATATCAGCTCTCTTCCCGCTCCCCCACGCCATCCTGCATCACCCTCTTGAAACAGGTACAAGAACAAGAGATAGGCAAATGAATTCTTTAAAGAGGTAGACAAAACAAGCTTTTAGACATTTGTGAAGTGAAAATAAATGGAGGCGAACAAGTGAAATAAATGAAATAAAAAATGGATGCTATCACATTTCGTCATCAAACAATGCAGGTACACCGTTCAGTTACACTGACGTACGTCATTCCCAGGCCATTCGGCCCGTCGGCCTTCTACGATCTGTGCACAATTTACATCATACATGATGTCGAGATGTCACGCATTCATACACCTCTGGCCCTCCACCCACCACCACCACCCAACCACCATCCCTTCCTTCACCTCCCTTTCCCTTCCTCCTCGCTTCAAACCCTCCCTCTGTCTATCCCTATCACCCCTATCTCCATCTCCAACCATAAACCCAACCCTTTCCCCCCCCCCCCCTCCCCCCACCCCCATGTCCCCCCCCCCTCCCACCCCCCCCCCCCCCCCCCACCCCCCCCCCCCCCCCCCCCCCAACATAAAACCACTAAACTCCCCCCCCCCCCGCCTTCCCCTGTTCTTCCCCCCCCCCCTCTAACCACCTATTTCACAAACCCGCCGTGCTCCCCCCTGCCTCCTTCCCCAACTTCCCCCCCCCCCCCCCCATAACTTACCCCCTTCAAAAACCACTTCAATGCTCCCTACCTTCACCCCCGCCCTCCCCCCCCATTGTCTACAAGATTTCAAACTTTGCACGACCATCCCCTTTCACCACTACCCTCTGACACTTCAACTCCCCACCACCACGCCTCGACGATCCGTTCCAGACCCCACCCGCTGTCTTGCATATGGAGACCCGCTTGTCAAACGGTCAGGAGAGGGTGGTGATATGTTTGTTCAATGACTTCTCAAAGGCTCAGGACCTTCGATGGGGTATTTGACCAATGGACCGCCTCGACTTCACGCCGGTCTTTGACCATGATTTCCGTGCAAAACAATGGTTAAATAAAGGGGACCCCATGAGTATGCAAAGAGGGGGGAAAACAGGAGAGAGAGAGAGACCGAGACCCCCCCCCACCCCCCTGAGACCAGCCGACGAGAGAGCTCCCCCCGACGAGATGAGCGGAGAGAGAAGAAACGAAAGGGACCCGGTGGGGAGAGGGAGGTAGGAGGGGACAAAGAAAGGGGTGGGGGGTGGGGGGTGGGGGGGCAAAATAATAAAATGACATGCTGCGGGCCGTAAAGGGACAATGCATGAGGTGGAAGGTGGCGGGGCAGGGGGGCCGAGGCAGGACTGGAATCCTGTTTGGAATGGGGAGACCAGGAGGGGTGTGTGATACTAGAATGTAAACTCCCCCTGTTTCCAGAACCAGTTCTTTTTCTATCTTAACCCCTCCTCTCTCTCTCTCTCTTCCTCTCGCTCTCTCTGAGCGTAATTCTCTCTCTCTGTGGCTACATTCGCGGGGATAATTTTCATTTGACAGAATGACAATGATTTTTTTTCCGCGCAATGATGGCTTGTGACCTGAACAGAAGCCAGAGAATTCCTTAGCATTAGTCTTCGGACGGAACACTGCACTAAGTCTTCCACAGGCAACCACAACAACGTCTTCCACAGACACCACACAAACCGTCTCACACCACACGACACCACACAACGTGTCCAGAATTGACACGCACCACACAACGTTACACTTACCACAGACACCGCACAACGTCTGTCCATATCCACACACTAAATCAAAAATAAGCCAGACACCGCAGTCTTTTACAGACACCATACGTTCTCTACAGAACCGCGCAAAGTCTTTCTACAGAACAGTGCACACAGAGTAACACACAAAGCTTCCTGCAACGTCTTATACACAGGCACAGTTTTCTACAGACAACACACCGGTCAGTCTTCTACAGACACCGCAACAAAGTCTTCTACCAGACACCACACAAAGTCTTCTACAGATACCACACAAAGTCTACAGACTCTTCACAAAGTCTTCTACAGATACCATACAAAATCTTCTTTTATCGACACCACACAAAGTCTTCTACAGACACTGTACAACTTTTGATAGACACCGCACAGAGTCTTCTACAGACACCGCACAAAGTCTTCTACAGGACGCCGCACAAAGTCTTCTACAGACCACTGCATAAAGTCAACCCAAAAGTCTTCTACAGACACCGCACAAGTCTTCACTACGAGGACCACCACACAAAATCTTCTACACAAAGTCTCTACAGACCACCGCTACAAATCCTCTACAGGCTACCGACACCACACAAAGTCTTCTACAGACACTGCACAAAAGTCTTACTACAGACCCCCGCACAAAGTCTTCTACAGACACCGTACAAAGTCTTCACCAACAAAGTCTTCCACAGACAGCACACAAAGTCTTCTAGACACCGACATCACACAACAGTCTTCTACAGATTCCACCACACAAAGTCTTTCTACGTCTACAAACGCCATACAACAAAGTCTTCTACAGACACTACATCAGTCTTTCATACAGGACACTGCACGAAGTCTTCTACAGACACCACACCAAGTCTTCTACAGACACTGCACAAAGTCTTTTTCTACAGGACACTGCCACACAAGTCTTCTACAGGACACACCAACAAAGGTCTTCAGACATGCACAGAGTCTCCTACAGACACACACACAAGTCTTCTACAGACACAAGCACAAAGAAACTGCACTTCTTTTCTAGACACTGCAACAAAGTCTTCTACAGACCCATACCCATTACAAAGTCAAAGTTTCCACAGACACCGCACAAAGTCTTTTACAGACACATTGCACAAAGTCTTTTACAGACACTGCACAAACTACTACAGTCTTCTACAGACCACACAACAAAGTCTTTCTACAGACACCACACAAAGTCTTTTCTACAGACACTGCACAACGTTTCTACAGACACCAACCGCAAAGTTTCTCCAGACACCATACAAAGTCTTTCTACAGACACTGCACAAAGTCTTCCTACAGACACAACCACCATACATCTTCACACCAACTACAACAACCATACATAGTCTTCTACAGACACTGCACAAAGTTCTCTACAGACACCATACAAAGTCTTACAGACCGACACCATACAAAGTCTTCTACAGACACCGCACAAAGTCTTCCACAGAACACCGCACAAAGTCTTCCCCAGACAAAGCAC
The DNA here is from genome assembly GCA_016801955.1 of Conus betulinus. NCBI lineage: Eukaryota > Metazoa > Mollusca > Gastropoda > Neogastropoda > Conidae > Conus > Conus betulinus. The sequence goes on from JADBJO010033153.1 coordinate 7,065, forward strand.
TCTACAACAGTCTTTACAGAGCACACAAGTGTCTTCTACAAAACAGACACCACAAAGTCTTCTACAGAGACTGCTGCACAAAGTCTACCACTGACTCTTCACAAAGTCTTCTACAGATACCATACAAAATCTTTTATAGACACCACACAAAGTCTTCTACAGACACTGTACAACTTTGATAGCACACACGCACAGAGTCTTCTACAGACACCGCACAAAGTCTTCTACAGACGTCGCCGCACAAAGTCTTCTACAGACACTGCATAAAGTCTTCAGACACAAAAGTCTTCTACAGACACCGCATAAAGTCTTCTACAGACACCGCACAAAATCTTCTACACAAACCGCACAAACGACAGACATCTAGCACACAAAGTCTTCTACAGACACCGCACAAATCCTCTACAGGCACCGCACAAAGTCTTCTACAGACACTGCACAAAGTCCTCTACAGACCCGCACAAAGTCTTCTACAGACACCGTACAAAAGTCTTCCAACAAAGTCTTCTACAGACATCACACAAGTCTTCTACAGACACACCCAACAAAGTCTTCTACAACGCCATACAAAGTCTTCTACAGACACTACTACACTCTTTCATAGACACTGCACGAAGTCATTCTACAGACACCACACAAGTCTTCTACAGACACCTGCACAAAGTCTTTCTACAGACACATGCACAAAGTCTTCTACAGACACCACAGTAAAGTCTTCTACAGACAGACCGCACAAAGTCTTCTACAGACAAAGCACAAAGTCTTTTACAGACACTGCACAAAGTCTTCTACAGATACCATACAAAGTTTACAGATACCGCACAAAGTCTTTTACAGACACTGCACAAAAGTCTTTTACCAGACACTGCACACAGTCTTCTACAGACACCACACAAAGTCTTCTACAGACACCACACAAAAGTCTTCTACAGACACTGCACAACGTTTTCTACAGACACCATACAAGTCTTCAATAGACACCATACCAAAGTCTTCTACAGACACTGCACAAAGTCTCCTACAGACACCATACAAAAGTCTTCCACAAAACACCACTACATAGTCTTCTACAGACACTGCACAAAGTCTTCTACAACAGACCCATACAAAGTCTTCTACAGACCACTGCACAAAGTCTTCTACCAGACACTGCACAAAGTCTTCTACAGACACCATACAAAGTCTTCTATAGACACTGCACAAAGTCTTCTAGACACCATACAGGATTCTACAGACACCATACAAAGTCTTCTACAGACACCATACAAAGTCTTCTACAGACACTGCACGAAGTCTCTGTCTGACACTGGACAGGTCTTCTACATACATTTCTGTCTCCCACAGTCCCACCCTCCTGTCACGCTTGCAGTTTCTGGAAGAATACATTACATGCCATTGCTTCCAAAATGACGTTAACAGGCACTGGAAAACCATTTCTAAAAGAGTAAATCATGCATTGTTTTCCAAGTCAACGTGAACAGGCCATTCAAGAGAGAAGTAAACTAGATATTATATTTCCAAAGTTGACATTAGCGGGCAATTCAAAGGAAAACTAAGGATGTGTGCATAGTGGACCCGGACCCAGCCGTGCTTTGCACGGCCGGGCCGCCCGCCCCGTCCGGAGAAAAATCCCTGCTCCGATTCATCTCTTTTCCAACTTACTTGCGACGGCCAGTGCCGTGCATAGTGCCACCCTGCCCGCACCGCGTGACGAGAGCCGTGATTTTGCCGGTCGTGCAAACCGTACTTTCCCCGGCCGTCCGGGTAAAGGACTGTACTCCTCTGATTTTTTTTTTTTTTTTTTTTTTACACTTGTCATCTTTCTGTCCAACATTGCTGACGAGAAATTGATCGCTGCCGTGAGGCTAAGATCATTCGTTTACACAGAAAATGACCATAATCATGCCAACAGAGATATTCTGTCTGTTGCTTGGTACAACATATCATGAGAAGTGACCGAGGAAATGGTAAGTGTGACAATTGCTATCTTTTTTCTTTTCTCTCCACCAAATGACACACAGTTTACAAATGAATCTTCAACTTCAGATCCCCAACGATTCTATGAACAGATAGTGCCAGTCACGGATATATTTTCCAGAAAAAAAAAACCAACTAAGAGAAACATCCACATTGATTCATATAACTCCTTGAAGGATTTTTTAATCACTGTTTCATTCAATCTATTTTGACGTTTTCTTTATGTTTTAGATATAAGAATGTTTTTAAACCGATTGGTAATGTGTGCAGCAGGATGATAAGTGTGACACAGGTAAATCTCACTGAACCGTGTGAACGTATTCATCCCTTCAAAAACATTTGTTTTTTTTTTGTTATGCGGCAACCAATGATGGAATCTCACACAGCAGTGTGTAATCCAGCCTGTGTCAACTGGTAGTGCGCACGGGGGTCTTGGTGACCTCGTTACCGCGCGGGATAAAAAGTGCAAAGTTGCGTTAACTGTGCCTGTTTTGCATCAAGCTTGCTGGCGACACAAGATGTGTAAAATGAAAAATTCTTTTTTCCCGTGCAAGAGCAGTCTCTCAAGTGAGTTTTATGCCCCTTCTTTTGGCTGTTTTAAGCGCGGGGTTTGGGTTACTGTCAGCCCTTTTCTCACCATGCCACCACGAAGAAAACTTAGCACCTTTGACAAAACCAGGGCGATTGCGTGGATACAAGATGGCATTGCAAAGGCTGAAGTGGCGCGACGACTTGGTGTGCATCATTCAGTTATTGTTAGACTGAATCAGCGTTTTAGGGCGACCAACAGCGTTGAAGAGAGGCCACGGTCAGGTCGGCCTAGGCAGACTACTCCCAGAGAAGATCGTTTCATCATCGAGAGGCAGGCCCTATTGCAGCGGGATACCCACTTCCACCCAGCATCCAAAGGCAGCTTCGTATGGCAAATAACACCATCCTCAGCCGTCAAGCCATACGAAACCGTCTTCACCACTTCGGCCTCAGATCACGTCGCCCAGCTGTTCGACCACGACTGCTAGCAGCCCATAGGCTGGCTCGCCGAGCTTTCTGCCATCGTCATGTGAGATGGAACCAACACAGTGGGTCCCAGGTCCTCTTTTCAGATGAGTCGCGGTTAGTCTTGAACAACCAATGACGGGCCGAACTAGAGTTTGGAGCGTGTGTTGGTGAACGTTACATTGATGCAGCTGTTCGCCAGACCAGGCCTTTGGGGGGAGGATCTGTTATGGTATGGGGTGCCTTCAGCCTCCACCACAAGACACCCACTCTACCATATTGATGGAAACCTCACAGGCATCCGCTATCGGATGAAATCCTGGCGCCTTTTCGTTGTTCCGACCATGCAACGGATAGGACCCATGGCAGTCTTCCAAGACGACAATGCTCGGCCACATAGGGCCCGGGTGGCCGAAAACTTCATTGTGGCAGGCTGGCATCAACAGGATGATCTTCCCGGCGTATAGTCCCGACCTCAATCCCCTCGAGCATATGTGGGATGAGTTGGGGAGAGTGTGAAGGAGAACCATCCACCTCCCAGAGACCGCCAAGATCTCTTCCAAATGCTGCAACTGGAATGGCAAGAGAATCCCTCCAGAGGGTCATCAGAACACTGGTCCAACTCGATGAGAGGTCGCTGCGTGGAATGTCTCGCCAATGGCGGTGGCCACCACCCACTATTGAATGATTTTGTGAACTGACAGATTTTTTGCGAACTTTGATTTCGACCCATCCTCTGTTTAAATGTCTGTAAATCAACACCGTTTCATCCTTCGATCCCAATGAAATTCAATGTTACGTTGGAACAAGATAATGAATTAAATCTGTTCCCAATTTCAAAATCGTGGCTTTTATATTTTGGAAATTATGCGGGTACATGTAAACTGTGCTTAACTTTATGTGACTAGTATATAAAAGTGAGTGTGTACGTAGCCTACCATGTACAGCATAAATTAAAATAATCTCACAGTGCAGGATTGTGAATTTTTAATGTATTTCCTACTTTCATGGTGATTCCATTATCAATTTCTTAATTTGATCCACTTTCTTACATATCCTCTCTATATAGTCAAATTTGCACGTGCTTATCTGGTGTGTGTGTGTGATGTGGGTGTGTGTGTGTGTGTGTGGTGTGTTGTGTGTGTGTGTGTGATCGGCCACAACAGAACAACAAAAACTGGCGTGTTGTGTGTACAGTGATTCTTTTTTTTTCAGCGCTCCACCACACCACACTAGGAACAATTTCTGCTTTCTCGTGAGCGCCATTTTCCCATCGCGCGCGTCTAAAGAACATGTTTGTGAGGCAGCTCGCTCCGTTCGGGTCTAACTACTGTGTTCAGCTTTCCAAGGACCCAGTCAACCGACTTGGGCACACAGCCGTGCTTAGCACGGGTCGGTCCGGATCCACTAGCACGTACCCTAACCTAGAGGCATTTGTTCCAAGTTGACATTACCAGCATTTTAACCGGAGAAAAATAAATTGTATGAAATTGGTTTTCAGTTGAAATCGGCAGCAGTTTACTTTAGGGAGTAAATTGCGCAGTGTTTCCCAGGTGAGATTAACAGTAATCTCATTCGAATGGAACATAAGTTATGCCTGTTTTCGATGCTGACTTTAAAAGCCGTTTTATGGAGAGGTCAGTTATATACATTTGGTTTCCGTGATGAGATTAACAACAATGTTAAACAGTCAAAGTACATCATATGCGTTGCCTTCCAAGTTGACGTTAACTGGAAAAAAGCAATAGCGTGTTTATACACGCCAGCGTTCACGGTTTTATACCAGAAATGGTTTTGCTTTCGTCGACCACTTCTTCTTAGGGTGGGTTGTTTCGTTTGTATGGTTGCTTGTTGGTTGTTGTTTGTTTTGTTGTTGTTGTTGTTTGTTTGTTGTTGTTGTTGTTGCCAGCTGCTGTCGTTGCTGTGGATGTTGTTGGTTTCTACTACTGCTTAAGTTTCTATTTTTTAAAGGTCACAGTGCAGCAAAATTAACAATTTATGTACATCTGGTCTGTAATCTCGTCTGTCTGTCTGTCTCTGTCTCTGTCTCTGTCTCTCTCTCTGTCTCTCTCTCTTCTCTTCATCTCCTTCTCTCCTTCTCTCTCTCTCCTCTTCGTCTCTCTCTTCGCGCCGTGACAGTAGCTGGTCATTTACTAGACATGGCTCACCCGCATAGATCTTATGCTACGTAGAAGAGGAAATATGAATAACTCTAAGCTCCGCGGCCCTTGGAGAATCACCCGGGATTATTTTTGTCTTATACTGCCTCTCTCTCGCCAGTGCTACAATGTAGTGCCAGGGATTGGCACATTCTGTGGTTCAAACCTGTGACCCAGTACCTGACTAAAATGTATGGTAAGCGAAAACTTAGAAACATGATAAGACCGCGAACTATCATACTGGTTTCAGATGAAATGTTGACAGATATGAGAACGATATCATCTGGGGTTCGCCAGAGTGGACAATGCAGAACGACAAACATATCATATCTGCGTTTCAGAGTGAGGCTGACTACCTAACGAGTAACAATACATACTGGTTTCACGAGTGAGACGACTGCAGACGAGAACAATATCATACTGGTTCTCAGAGTGAGGCGACGGCAGAACGAGAAACAATATCATACTGTTTCAGGAGTGAGGTGACTGCAGAACGAGAACATATCATACTGGTTTCGGAGTGAGACCGACTGCAGCAACGAGACACCATATCTATACTGGTTTCAGAGTGAGGTGACTACAGAACGAGAACAATATCATACTGGTTTCGGAGTTGAGTGACTGCAGAACGAGAACAATATCATACTGGTTTTCAGAGTGAGACGACTGCAGAACGAGAACAATATCCTCTGTTTCGGGTGAGGTCAGACTGCAGAACGAGAACAATACATCTGGTTTCAGAGAGTGAGGTGACTGCAGGCGCAGATCTATACAAACTTAGAAGACAAATGACTGTTCCGCCGAGAGAGACAAACAAATTTACAAGTTAAATGTTGCATTTTTGACCGCTTTTGGTTTTCTTCAGGGCGAGACCAACACATTCCGGGACCTGAAAACACAAGAACGAATAATCAGTTATCTCTTCAATATCGGGCGCAAAACGGATGTGGAATGAAATTGAAAACGAGGCCTTGTCTTGCCTGCGGAAGACCAAAGAGGTCTGAAACGCGCCGTGTGTTCATCTTTGTAATTTGTTTGTCTGCTTGCGTTCGGCGAAACAGGCATGTTTTCTTGTAAGTTAGTATGGCCATACTGACTGATCCATGCAAAGACGAAAGAACATTTTGAAGTCCGAAACTTTGTTACTAGTTCATGACTGAACCAATTCCCATAGATCGTGATGAACAGCCGATGAAACTTTGTCCTTACTGAAACATGGCCGCCTCTCAGCCCCCGCTGTCCCCCCTCCCCCTCTCCCCTCCCTTCCTGTACACTCTGTTCATCCATCCACCTCCTTCCCAGCTATTTTTTTTCTGGTGTCCTGCCTTGCCTCCAAACTCCTTCAGTTCCCGGTCATTTATTTCAGTGGCCTAGCACCCAGCAAAATCAGGCTGATGTTGACTTACTAATTAGTGACTTGGTTTTATATTCACAAGGCACGTGCGAGAATGACTGTGGGCGGCCGGTTGGTGATAACGGTGATAATGATCACAATACGGTTATACAAAATACTACGATATTATCATTACTACTGCGTACTCTATCTTCTTTTCTCTTCTTTCTACATCCAGTACTATTACTTTGACTGACCACGGACTCGAAAACACAAGCCTTAAGCACACACTGATTTTTGTTTTCAAACCTTTTATTTCCTTCTTCAACATAATCATTTGTTATATCACATATCAGTCATGATCCATTCACAATGATTTTACATTAAAAAAATGTAGTTTTGCATGTATCAGTAAGTGAATGGATTCAGCTGAAGAGGTGTTTTTTTGACTTTTTTTTTAATACTCAGCGGAAATAATCAACAAAACGGGACAGATTAAACCTGTGAACTAGTAAAACCGAACCTATATCTATATAATGTATGGAAAAAAACACACACACACCACCCACACACACACACGACACCCCATGAGTTCTATGTTCGCAGATTACAGTCGTTTCGGGGCAGAAGGGGCCACTAACGGAACGATTTGCACAACTTCAAGACCTGAAAACACACGCCCAATTTTGTTGTAAGAGAAGGTTTGGTTTTTTTTTTGTTAGTTTTGTTTGTTTTTGTTTTCGGTTGGTTTTTCATTTTGTGTTATTGGTTGTGGTGGCGGCGGTGGGATGGGGGTATGCTGTACACCGGTCCTTCCTTACTGTTTTCTTTTGTCATGTCATTCATCGTCTTTTCGTTTCCGGTTCGTGTGTGGTGTGTGTTGTGTGTTGTTGTGTGTGTTTGTGTGTGTTTGTGTGTGTGTGTGTGGGTGTGTCGGTTGTTGTTGTTGGTGGTTGTGGGGTGGTGGTGTTTTTTGGTTGGCTTTTAATTACGTTGGCCTGTTTTGTTTTCTCTGTTTCGTTATTTTTTCTTGACCTAAATGGCCTTCCACCTCTACAGACAAATGTCCCTTTATTTCGTAACCGCGGGAATGCGCTGCATACATAGTGGATGCCTAACCGAGTAACATGTAACAGCACTAACACGTTTGTGCTGTGATTCAGGAGAAGAATAAGAACCAAGGAATAATGAACAGGAGGATTGTGAAAGCGCTGAGGTGAATGGGGTCAGTCTTAACAAGACCCGAGACGGCCCTCCGCTTGCCCCTCCGCATTGATTGAAGTGCACTCCCCTTGGCTACTCCTGGCCAGAGATATAGTGTGCCCGAAACGGAGGAATGTGTTTAATCCGATGAGCCACAGCGCGACTCCGTAT
>JADBJO010033154.1:5000-14902 GCA_016801955.1 Conus betulinus
GGAGTCCGGCGTTGCTGGTTCGAATCTTGTCATCCCAACATCAAAAAGGAAAGCATGGTCACTGTCCATGTTAACATATTTCTGTTAATATAACAGTAGTAGCGGCACACACACACACACACACACAACACACAACACACACACACACAACACAACACACCACACACACACAATGCACGCACTACATCACACACAGACACACACACACACCCAACACACCACACACACCACCACACATGCAAGCACGCACGCGGCGCGCACACACACACACACACACACACCCACACACACCACACACACACACAACACACAGCAACACACACAGCATGCACGCACGCACGCCACGCACGCACGGCACGCATCACGCACGCACGCACCGCACGCACACCCACACCACACACACACACACAACACGCACGCCACGCACGGACACACACACACACAAAACACACACAACACACACAAACACACAAACACACACACACACACACACGCCCGCACGCCACGCACGGACATGATACGACTACACCTCCTCCCTCCACCAAGACACAGAACACCAACATGGCATTTCGCTTTTTATGTAAACACGCTGTTTTCAAATCACATCAGGAAGAAATATTTGAACACAAGACATGATCACAAGCCGCCTAAGCTCTCTAGACCTACCAATGTCTCCAACACCTGCACTAGATTACACACAGGATACGCGCGCGCGCGCGCCGCGCATGTGTGGTGTGTGTGGTGTGGGTGTGTGTGTGTGTGGTGTGTGTGTTGTGTGTGTGTGGTGTGGTAGTGTGTGTGTGTGTGTGTGTGGTGTGTGTGTGTGTGTGTGGTGTGTGTGTGTGGGGGAGAGACGAGCGAGAGGAGCAGGGGACGAGCGTGAAGAGGGGGGAGAAGAGGTGGGAGAGAGGAGGAGGATGAACGAGGAGGCGAGCGGGAGGATGTGAGAGAGAGAGGAGATGATCGAGGAGAGAGAGTAGGGTGGAGGAGTGAGAGAGTAGAGTGCGGAGAGAGATGAGAAGAAGAAGGAAGAGAAGGCGAACGAAGAAAGAGAGGAAGAGACGGAATGAAAGAGAAGAAAAGAGGAAGACAGACGGGAAGAAGAGAGAAGAGGCCAGAGAGAGAGAGGGAGCAGATAGGAGAAGAAGCGAAGAAGAGAAAAAAGTAGAAAGCGAATGAAGAAAGAATGAGAAAGAAGAGAGATGAAAATGAGAAGCAAAAGAAGAGAACACAAGAAGAAACAGAAGAAGAAGAAAAGGGGGGGGGGGCGGGAAGAAGAGAAGAAAAAGAGAAAACGATAAGAAGAAAGAAAGAAGTTAGTATCTTTGAACCATGTACGGGTATAGAGGAAGGTTAAACAACCTAAGAATGACATGGCGTTACAGAGAAATCCGTGTCAAAATTTTGAAATGAAATCCACGCGTTTAACCGAACTTAATTCAGACCAAACTTTAAACACACACACCCACACACCACAACAAAACACAACACACACCCACACACACACACACACATGTCAGTCACAGACATACACACACACACACACAAAACACACACACACACACACACACACAACACCCACACACACAACACCACACCACAAACACACACGCACAGTAAACTGGGCATTCACACGTACACTCGCACGCACACAATCGCGCCACCACCACACTGAAAAACATTCAATCACATGCAATCAACAATTGTCCTCTATATGTCTCTTGGAGTGTCTGTTCTGTTCTGCCTGTTTGTCCTCGTCTGTCTCTTTATCTCTTGTCGTGTTTCTATACCCCGTCCTCTGTGCTGTGGTGCTGAGTCTGTCTGTCTGTCTGTCGGATAGGTTGTCTGTCTGTCGTTCTGTCTGTCTGTCGCTCTCTCATGTGCCTCTTGTTTTGCTCCGTCTCCGTCTTTGTATGTGCGGTCTGCCTGCCGTCGGCCTCTCGATCTCTGACTCTCTATCTCCTCTCTGCTCAATCTTATCTTCTCTCTCTATCGCTCTCTCTCTCTCTCGCAATGTACATGATTATTCTGCCTCTCATTTTATCAATCTAAAAGATCCCCCCGAATACAAAGCGATGCCATCGAATCTTTTTGTTGTACAATTTTAGCCTCTGTGATTTACCCACTGAATTTTCTCTCTCCTCAGTTCTCCCTCTCCTCTCCTACTCTCCTCTCTCTCTCTCTCTCGCTCCTCTCTCTCTCTCTCGTCTATCTCTCTCTCTCCTCTCTCTCTCTCCTCTTCAATGTAATGATTTCAGCCTTATCCATATTACAATCCTAAGATCCAACCAGACAAGCGATTCCCATCGAGAGTTTGTTGTGGTCTCTTTTTAGCTGTGATTTAATCTCTCTCTCTCTCTCTCTCGCTCTCTTCTCCTCTCTCTCTCTCTCTCTCTCTCTCTCTCTCTCTCATCTCTCTCTCTCCCGACACTTGGCAACAGCAGAAACAACAGACACTACCTACACACTCTCTTCGCTCTGCCCTAACCCTTTTCCTCTCCCCCTCCTCCCCCACCTCCTCCCCCCCCCCCACCCCCCCCCCCCCCGCCACCCCGCCTCTCGCCTATCTGTCAGCCTCACTAAACTGCTCCCAGCCTGTTATCTAGGGACCGCTACCGCAGCGTGAAATGGGATGTGAGGGAGGAGGCTGAGGATGGCAGTTTAGGTCAGTTCGACTGGAATTGAAGAGGATTCCTTCGTGCCAGGATGAACATCTGAGATGCTTTTCAACCAGAACAATTTCAGAGGATGGAAATCGAGGGGTGTGGAGTATGTGGGGCAGGGGCCTTTGCGGGGGGGGGGGGGGGGGGGGGGAGGGGGGATAAGGAATAGGAGCAAAACGCAATAATCATACCAGCTTTTTTTGTTTCTTGAAGACAAAGGGTGACAGAGAGAGAGAGAGAGAGAGAGGAGACGAGAGAGAGAGAGAGAGAGAGAGAAGACAGACAGACAGACAGACAGACAGACGAGAGAGAGAGAAAGGCCAGAAGACAGCCAGACAGGCAGACAGACAGCAGGCAGACATACAGGTCCAGGCAGACAGGGCCAGACAGACAGACAGACAGACGACAGAGGAGGGTGCGTGGGCGTAGTGCAACGATATCACATTCCAAGAGACAAGCTGACGGCAAATTAATGCATGAGGCCGATAAGATAAAGAAAGGGTTAGTTTTACACGAGTAAAGAAGAGTCTCTTTGACCACAAAACACAACATCCATGTCAAACATTTTTGAAGCTCCATGGATTGAGGGGGAAGGTGGGGTAGGGAGGTGCGGGGGGGGGGGGGGGGGGGAGGGGGGAGGGGGGAGGAAAGGGACACAGGAGAGAGCAGTGGTGGCAGGGATCGGGGTCAAGGAAGAGAGGGTAGAGGGGGGCACCAGGTTCTGTTTCGGGCTCACGGGCAAGAACTAGCTCTATCCAATGTCACACCTAGTTCATTTAAAATAAGAACCATTTAATTTTGGGGATACTGGGGAAGAGGATCGTTTCTCGTCTGATCTAGAGACAAACCTGAGCACGTCCACCCACATTGCAGCGGGTTAGATGTGGTTGCCAAGCTTTTTAAAAAAAAAAAATATTTTAAGGGGGAGGAGAAAGAGAAAGGGGTGAACTTGGTTGCGAGAGGAGATTGGGGTTTGGGGTGGGTGGGGAGTATATGGAAAGGGGGTAAACCACAGAAGCGTGGAATGGGGGTGGGGCTGGTGGGGTGGGGGGTGGGGATGTGTGAGGGAGGTGTTATTGACAAGAAAAACTGCCGCTGCGTGCCCGTCGTAGAATTGTAAATGCGTTTTCAAATTCACCGAGTCTTGTGATTTAGGGAGTAAATTATCGACTTTTTTTTTCAATCTCTCCGTCCTTCCTTCCCTTCACGACCTTCCTTCCTACATCATTCCTTCCCTTCTTTCCTTCTCTTTTCTGTTTATTTATGTACCTCTGCCTCGAACTCTGTCTCTCTGTTTCTTCTTTTTTTTTCTTCTTGTCTTTCCTTTTCATTTTTCTAGTTTTTTTCTCTCGTTTTTCTATGCACTTTTCATTTTCCACTTTCTTCTTTGCCGTCTTCTTTCTTCGTGTTCAGTGGGTTTTTTTTTTGGTATTAGTTCGGTGTGTGTATTTTGCATTGAGATAAGCGAAGGGTAAAGGCTACGAGCATCACGTGCCAGAAGCTGTCCTGAAAGAATGTGAAAAGCACTACTCCACCCCCTATGTCATCATCACCCCCCCACCCCCCAACACACACACCACACACACACACAGCACACACACAGACACACACACACACCCACACACACACCCACAAACACACACCACACACACACAACACACACACACAACAACACACCTTTTAGCCTGTCATCTTTCCGCCAGAGCGGATCGAGTTCCGAGTCATGCCTTTGAAGTTCGAATCCTGTTGTCACCCGACACTCAAGAGGGAAAGCACTGCTGCTGCTCGTGTAGCCGTGTGTCTGATGGGGTGTTACTGTAGTGGAGGATAGTAGCCGTGTGTCTGATGGTTGTTACTATAGGGATGATAGACTCCATGTTTCCTTCCACCTACACACAAACTCACACACCGTTATAGCGTTTTGTTTTCTATATGTAAAACGCGTGCGCGCGCGCGCACGTGTGTGTTGGGTGTGTGTGTGTGTGTGTGTGCGTGTGTGTGGTGTGTGTGGTGGTGTGTGTTGTGTGTGTGTGTGTGTGTGTGTGGTTTACTGTGTCCCTGTAGGTGCACAGTGTGTGTTGTGGTGTGTGTGTGTGTGCATGTGGGTGTGTGTGTGTGTGTGTTATTTGTGATGAATTTTACTTCTTTCATTTTTTAAAAGAGCCTTTCAATTTTTCACCGGGTTGCCTTGAGCAACATAATAACAGTTCTCGAGGGCTATGAATTGTATAATGATATAGATGACGCTTACTGGTAAAAGTCAGCATGCATGGAAATCAGTCTGGATTGGCTTATATGGAAATAAAATCCATATGAATTTTTTTTTTTTTTTAGTTATTGTGGTATAGATTTTTTTTTAGCCATATGTTCTACAGTTTGAATCTATGTCTCAGCTTGCCACGGCATGCGTGCAGTCTAGGACAGTTTTTCATCTATTCTTACGTGATAAAGAGATGTGTTTGGCAAAACAGCACAATGAATATAAATACATGGTCCATTTGCTCATTTTTTTCTTGTTAAATCCAAGTATGGCGATATGATTAGGTAAGGTAAGGTAATGGCGCTTATAGCCCAGCCGACCGCAAAGGGCCATATCAGGGCTGTCACAGGGTTGTAGTAATTCACAAGTTATTTATTAAAAAAAATCGCACAGCCCTTAAAATATTTTTTTTTTAAAAATAAAAACGACAAGGAAAGAAAAACACACCAGAAACTTCGTTGAAAATCTTTTTTCCGTAAAATCTTAGAGATCAGATGAAAAAAGTTAATCTCTTTCAAAAAAAAATTCAAAAAGATCGCATTCATGTGGGATATCTCTGAACAAGATGTCAGTTATCTGCAAAAATGAAATACAGGACAGAATTTTTTTCATTCATTAACTCCACCAGCGTTTCCCAATAGCGTTGAGAAACCGTTCAGTTCAGAACATATGTAGTAGCAGTGCTTCAGTTGTTGACGTCTTTTCACATATGTGATATTAGACGATATTTAGAAACGTATGTGTAAAGCTATCCCTACGTAGCTACAGAAAGTAAATTCATAATATTCGTAGTACACTATTTTTTTTTCTCAGAACACAAAAAGTCTAAAGGCATCTGTGTATTTTTCTTAACTGTATCTATTTCATTTTTTTTTAATGAACAATCTTGTTAGGATTGATAAAAATATTTTCCAGTCATTCTCAACGTTTAGTTTTATGTCCCAGTTCAAACAACACTTCGAATAAATATGATATCTATAAGCATGTCCTAATATAATTTTGACCCTTTACGAACTAACGTCAGCTTTTTTTTTATCCAACATATATGCCTATTCAGACATTGCTTTATATCTTCAACTTTCTTTTTTTTCATATCTACTCAATCAAGGCTGCTTTAAAATAATAACAAGTAAACGAACTTAATGCTATCATCGTCTGCTTGTTACATTGTTAATAAGAAATAGACTGGCATTGTCACGCAGAGAAATGAGCAGTACAGCGTATCCTTTGTTAACGCATACTTTTCCCAATATGATCCCCCCCCCACCCCCCAACCCCCCCCCCCCCCCCCCCCCCCCCCCCCGAAACAGGCTTTGTGTTCAGTTCGACCGCGAAATAAGCTCTTTTTGAAGATGATAAATTACGGACATCCCATGTTAAATGAAACTCATCTCCAGTTACACCCATTTCACAATTACAACAGATGCGTGATTCTCTGTGACATTCAATGCATTACAAGTTGGGTAGGCTGTTTTCATTGCTTAATCCGAGCTAAGAGGAACACCAGAATGAATATCTGGTAAATATATTATATTATATAATATATATTATATATATATAGATCTATATATATATATATATGTGTAGGCGTGTGTGTGTGTGGGTGTGTGTGTGTGTGTGGTGTGTGTGGGTGTGTGTGTGTGTGTGTGCTTTTATTTTCCTTTCTAAAGGTTGTTTTTTTTTTTTTCAAATTTCACCACAATGAATATTCATTTTTGCTGTTCTCCAGTAAACAATGCCAGTGCACCACAATGTTTTGGGCATTCCTAAACACACACACACACACCACACACACACACACACACACACACACACACACACACCACACACACACACACAACACAACATTCTCAGAGAGAGAGAGAGGAGAGAGAGATAGAGGAGAGAGAGAGAGGAGAGAGAGAGGAGAGAAGAGAGGCAGAGAGGAGACGAGAGAGAGGAAGCACACACACACACACACCACCACACACAACACACCACCACACACACAAACAAACACACACACACGCACGCACACACACGCAACCACACACACACACACACACACACCACACACACACACACAACACAACCAAACACAACACACACACACACACACAACACACACACACACACACAAAAATCAACGCACACTGTCTTTCCGGTCTCCGTCTCTATCAGTCTGTCTGTTTTGACTGCTTGCCTCGCTGTCGTCTGTCTGTCTCTCTGCCGATCGCAAGGTCTGTCTTTCGGTCTATTCGTCTGTCTGTCTCTCTTCCTCCTCCGCCCCTACGAGCTCCCTCCCTCACTCCTCTCTTCGCTCTCTCTCTCTCTCTCCTCATCTCTCTCTACTCTCTCTCTCCCTCTCTCTCTCTCTCTCTCTTCCACAGCGCTCGATCTCTGTCGACCTGAATGTTACAAGGTTCTGCCTATCATTTTACAAATTTAGAGTTCCACCAGAGAAGCGATGGCATCGATTTTTGTCATGCAGACGTCGGTCTCCGGTGAATTAAACTGACAGTCTCTCGTCTCTATCTCTCTCTCTTCTCTCTCTCTCTCTCTCTCGCTCTCTCTCTCTCTCTCTCTCTGTTTTTTCCACTGTTGCTCTCTCTCTCTCTCTCTCTCTCTCTCTCTCTCTCTCTCTCTCTCTCTCTCTCTCTCTCTCACTCTCTGACTCTCACTGTATCGCAGTTATTCTTGGCAAACAACAGCAACGTCAACACAGCAGCACCAGACTCTCTCCTACCCCTTTGCACAGCCTTCTCCCATTTTCCCATCTCGTCCCCTTCACACACCCCCCCCCCCTCCCACTCACGTGCTACCCTCTGCCCACTCGTTGACCAGGTCCACTCCATGGATCGTGATGAGAGAGAGGAAGCCAGCGAGACAGGGGGTTCTTTGAGAAGCAGGATAGTGCTGTGCGAACTGGAATCCAGGAGGATGTTCCCCGTGCTATTATAGTGAACATCTGAGATGCTTTTAACCAGAACATTGTCTCTGGAGGTTTGGAGTGGGGGGGGGGGGGGGGGGGGCATAGAGGATGGGATGGGAGGCAGAAGCAGCGGTGGCGGGGTTGGGGGGTGGGGGGTGGGGGTGGGGGGTAGGGGGGGTGGGGGGAGGAGGAGGGTGAAAGGGGGGGGGGATAGTACGGGAATCGAAACCCCAAAACACATTCTACCGGTGCATTCTTTTTAATTTAGAAGACAGTGGACGGAGAGAGAGAGAGAGAGGTCGAGAGAGAGAGGAGAGAGAGAGAGAGACGAGAGAGATAGCGGAGAGAGACAGACAGAGAGAGAGAGAGAGAGAGAGGAGATAGAGAGAGCGAGAGAGAGACAGACAGACAAACAGAGAGGGAGAGTGCGTGAGTGAGTGAGAGAGAGAGAGAGACAGAGAGGAGAGAGAGAGCGAGAGAGAGAGGAAATCGAGAGAGAGAGTGAGAGATCTACAGAGAGAGAGAGAGAGAGAGAGAGAGAGAGAGAAAGAGAAGGAAAGAGGGAGAAAGAGGTGGGGATAGGGTGAGGAGGTGAGGGACTCAGCGCCACGGTCAAATTCCGAGGCACACAACTGCAAAGCAACGCAACGCATCAGGCCGTACATCCTTGGTTAACTTTCTCTCCACTTCACTCAGGCACACACGCGACCAAAACACCAACATCCGCGCCAAACATCTTTTTGAAGCTCAATGCATTTTATGGAACAGGGGGGGGGGGGGGGGGGGGGGGGGGGGGGGGGGGGGAAGGGGGGGGAGGAAGGAGGGGTGAGGAGGGGGGATGGAGAAGAAGGAGGGACAAGGTCTGAATGGAAGAATGAAGGGAGTGTTGGTTGCAGGCGGGCTGTGTTGGCGGGGGGGGGGGGGGGGGGGGGGGGGGGGGGGGAGTGGGGGGGGGGCTGAAAGGGAGGCGATGCACAAGTGATATGTTCTTTGGGAATCACCGGCTATGTATATTCAATTGACCACCCTCCGCTTCACTTAGAAATGAGCACCGCTCGATTATCGGGGGATATCCACACCGGAAGTGGAGGATCGTTGCATGTCTGATCTCTTGACAGTCACTTGAGCACGTCCTCCCACGGCGCAACGAAAGTGGATGGGATTGCTAAGCGTCTCTCTTCTCTTTTCTTTTTTTTCCCCTTTTTTTGAGGGGGTGGGGGGGGGTGGGGGGTGGGGTGGGAATATGGATGAGCGGGTGAGAAACGGAAGAGGTGAGGATTTATTAGTTGAGTGAGGAGATGGTTGGGGGGGGGGGGGGGGTGGTGGTGGTTATGGGGGATGTAAGAAAAAGGGTTAGAGCATAGAGGAGCTTGCGGGATGGTGGTAACGATGGTGGTGATGGTGGTGGTGGTGGTGGTGATGGTGGTATGGTGTGTGTGTGTGTGTGTGTGTGTGTGTGTGTGTGTGTGGTGGTGCTGTTCTGTAGAGTTGTGACCACATCTCTTGAGTCTTGGGGTTTGGGCTTTCTTTCGTCGCTTTTTCGTGCTATCCCCTTCTTTCCTTCTTTCTCCCATTCTCTCTCTCTCTCTCTCTCTCTCTCTCTCTCTTCTCTCTCTCTCGCTCTCTCTCTCTCTCTCTCTCTCGCCTTTCTTATGTCTTCGTCCAAAGTCTTCCTCCTCCTCTCTCCTGTCTTCTCTTTGGGAGGTGGGGTGGTAAAGTTAGTTTTGGCGATTAGGCCGCTTAATTGTAGAGATTAGTTAGGAATCATGGCTGCTGGAATTATGTGCTGTAGAAAGCTGCCGGTTACAGAACAACAAAGCAGCATGCCACCTTTCCTCTCCCGAACCTTTGTCATCACTGTCCACGTCTCTCTTATACTGTAGTCTTCCTGCTAGAGTGGCTCGATTTGTGAGCCAGACGTGGTAGTGTGGAATGCCATTGACATCCAATGTCCAACGGGGATGGCTTCTCGTTGTGCATCCAAACACGTTGGTCTGATTTGATCAGCGTAGGAAAAAAAAAAAAAGGCCAGATCTCGCCCTGCCCAAATTCCCGACCACTCGCTACC
>JADBJO010033156.1:0-2500 GCA_016801955.1 Conus betulinus
GTTCGCTAATCGGAGGGCAACTACTTTGCTTTTCGGTTGTCACTATCATATCTACGCTTGGCTGAGGGTTACATCAATAATTCTATATTTCTCTATTTCAGTTTATGGTTGTTCATAGCACGTGAATACAAAAACGACAAACATGCACGGAAAAACTAGATATACAGGGGAAAACGGGACATGCAAAGAAAACTAGACACACAGGAGAAACTAAACATTCGAAGAAAGCTAAATATACATGGAAAAAAACTAGACATACGAGGAAAACTAGACATACAGGGGAAAATAGACATACGGGGAAAACTAGACATAAAGGGAAAACAAGAGACATGCAAGGAAAATTAGACATACAGGGAATATAGACATACAGGGAAAAACTGGATATACGGGGAAAACTAGAGACATACGGGGAAAACTGGACATACAGAAAACTGGATATACAGATAAACTGGACATACAGGAAAGCTAGAGACATACAGGGAAAATAGACATACAGGGAAAACTGGACATACAGGGGAAATACTGGACATACGGGGAAAACTAGAGACGTACTGGGAAACTAGAGACATACAGGGAAAACTGGACATACAGGGAAAACTAGAGACATACAGGGAAAACTGGACATACGGGGAAAACTGGACATGTAAATGTAGGGAAAAACTGGACATACGAGGAAAAAACTAGAGACGTACGTACGGGGAAACTAGAGACGTACGGGGGGAAAAACTGGATATACAGTAAAAAACTATAGATATACAGAGAAAACCGGACATACGGGGAAAACTGGACATACAGGGAAAAAACTGGACATACCGGGAAAACAAGAGACGTACGGGGAAAACTAGAGACATACGGGGGGGAAAACTAGAGACATACAGAGAAAACTGCACATACAGGGAAAACCAGAGACATGCAGAGAAAATTGGACATACATGGAAAGCTGGATATACGGGGAAAACTGGGACGTACGGGAAAAACTGGACATAAGGGAAAACTAGAGACATACAGTATTTTTAACCCTTTAACAGTTTTTTATTGTGGCACAGCGCCAGCAGTAGCCATATATGTGGAAGTGGAGGGGTGGGGGTGGGAAAGGAGTTGGGGATGGTGTGTGTGTGCGAGGGGTGGGGGTGGGGCGGGGATGTGTGTGGTGTATATGTGTGTGTGTGTGTGTGTGTGTGTGTGTGTGTGTGTGTGTAAAAGAGAGAGAGAGAGAGGGAGAGAGAGAGAGAGAGAGAGAGAGAGAGAGAGAGAGCAATCACGCCCGCGCCCCTATGGGATCGTCCACGTGCGTGCGTGACAGTTCATGTCGCCTATTGCCCAGCCGACCGCAAAAGGCCATAGGACGGCTCTTACTACATCGAAAGTCAACTCTCAATATAGATGTTTAAAAAAAAATCACGTACATTTACACCTCTTTAAAACATGTTTCTCCTAAACCACAACAACAAACACAAAAACAACGCTAAAACCCGCTTAAAAGAATCTGTCTTGGTTTCTAAGAAACTCCGAAATCGCATCAGGTGGGACATTTCTGACCTAGATTTTGATGAAGTCTCCTGTAAAGTGTCCATGTCTGGCATCATACAAGTCCCAACACTCTATGAGAACTTATTTTATAGCGAGTGGTACCACACATGAATGCACCGCGGAACTCCTTTTCAAAGGTGCGAGTTGATGCAGTAAAAATCAGTGCTCTGCGTGCAGACGACGCAAAAATGGTTTCTTCTTTACGGCCATTGGTGGGACATGGTAAAAGCCTTACTAAGGTTTGGACAGATTTGAAAGTTTCTTATCAGTCTGCGTGTTCCACTGCTCTTGCCATAGGGCGTGCGTAGTAAGAACAAACAAAAAAAAAAATTAAAGAACTGTACAGAAAATAGATAAAAAATGAACATATCAAAAATAAATAAATGAAAAAATAAATGAATACATAAATGAATTATTGAATAAGTAAATGAAGAAATTCATGATAATAGTAATGATGATGATAATAATGATAATCATCTTTCATCATCGTCATCATCATCATCATCATCATCATCAGAAGAAGCAGCTCAAAACTTTCACTACACACACAATCTTAACCGTTATAGCAGGAGGAGGAGACCGACAGCTGTAACAGAGGACAAAGAATCGTATTAAACAAAGACGTCCACACACATCATCGTCTTTTTCAGCCAGCTTCGATCAAGAAGACGGTAACACCTGTGTCTCTTCCCATGGTCAATAATCTAGGAAGGGAGGGACCAAGGGAAGAGGAAAGAGAGGCAGGTGTGTGTGTGTGTGTGTGTGTGTGTGTGTGTGTGTGTGTGTGTGTGCGTGGCGTGTGGTGTGTGGAGGGGTGGGGTGGGTGGGAGGGCGGTGGGGGGAGTAGGGTGGAAGAAGGGGGGCGGGTGCAAGCGGAGGGGGTGGTTTTGAGGGGACCTTGCTGAGTTGGAAAGGAAATATGATATTAGCAACAAACTTTTCCAATAAAGCTACTCTAGCTGAGCCAATA
>JADBJO010033156.1:10000-14900 GCA_016801955.1 Conus betulinus
AAGATCAGGTAAGAGTTGAACACCATGCATACCATATTCACCCACGGCTGCCGCAATTTCGTTGATAAAAATTGAAAAAAGTTCAGGGCTAAGTATACAGCCTTGTCTCAAACCAACAGGACATTCGAAAAATTCTGTCAAATGATCATCAATCCTTACACACGAAACTACAGAGTTATATATTGCCATAACAGTCTTCATAAATTTACCATGTATCCCATTTTTTAGTAGAATTTCAAACAAAGGTCCATGTTGCACCGAGTCAAATGCCTTTTTAAGATCTACAAAACACACATAGAGTTTGCCTCCTCTTTTTGAAAAGCACTTTTCAATAATTGCGTTCAAAGTAAAAATATGATCAAAAGTAGAATATCCCTTTCTAAATCCTGCCTGAGACTCTGTTAACGTTCTGTTTGTTTCAATCCACTTTACAAGTCTTTGATTTAAAATGATAGGTATAACATTTGCTCATCAAGCTTAACAAAGAAACTCCTCTGTAATTGTCTGGCTGAGTTTTGTCACCTTTTTTTAAAGATTGGCACAATGATAGCTTTTGTCCAATCTTCAGGGTATGAACCGTTATCAAATAAAGTATTGAATAATTTCGTCATAAAAGCAGCTGACAAATTGCTACATAATTTTAACATTTCTGGAACTATTCTGTCGATTCCACAGGCTTTCCCATTTTTCAATTTTTACGTACAGCCTCAAAAACTTCCCTTTCAGTAATAGGTAAATTCAGATCATCATCACAATTTGAATCAAGATTTTCAACGCTAAAATCGCATGTTTTGATATCTGGAACATTGAAGAGTTTCGCAAAATGATCAAACCACTGTTGGTCTGATATTTCTGAGCAAATACCAGTTCTTCTTTTACCTGAAACACATCTAATCTCTCTCCAGAATGATTTGCTATCTTTACCAAGGGAAGCAAGCTGTCTTGCTTTTTCCCGTTTAAAACTACGTCTTTTTGTTTAATCAACGCCTTATAATCCTTCCGATCTTGAACGTATTGTCTTCGTTCGTCAGGGCTGTTTTATTTGTCTAAACACAGTTAAAGACTGTCTAGTTTTTTTCTGAGATTGTTTACATTGACTGTCATACCAATGCGGGAGTCTGACATTATCACCGACATAAATGCGCTTCATCATGCAATTGCTGGAAGAAACTAAGGCACCAGAAAAACAATCTCACAGCTTGATTAATATCGCTGTCAATTAATGCGAAAGCTTGGGAACACATGTTTTGAATTTCAGCTGTGTTAAGACTCTCAAGAACCTGTTGCTCCAAGGTTGGATTCCATACTTGTTTTTCCATCCATTTAACTCCCCGTCGTATTTTCATCACTCACAGTTTTTATACCATCACTTAAAGATTCAGTTACATACAATTCAATACAAACAGGAGAGTGCGCGTTGAGTCAATGGATGGCAGAACACGCAATGAGCTGACACATACTGCTGCAGACATATATCCCTGGAAGTTATAAAATAATCGATAGTGCTACCACCCCCACTTGAAACAAAAGTGAATGAATCATCAAACCGATAATGACTAAGACCATTGACAATAACGCACTCGAACGACATACATAGATTGAGTAAATCTTTTCCAAAATTGTTAACTTCTTTATCGTCAGAGCTTCTCTTAAATATATAGTTTACCTGGTCTGCAGTGCGCAATGTTTCCCCCACACATTATTATGAGGGAGCTCATCATTTAACATTGCATTCTTACATCCAGTCCTCTCGCATTCAAATCACCACAAATCATAACATAAAAATCTTCAAATTTTTCATATAAATCCATTAAACATTGTTCGATGATCTCTATTCCAACACCTTGACGTGACTGTCTCCAGAACCTACTATCATAGGGGGTGATATATGTACAAATCAGGAATACTGGTTTATTTGTCCCTATCAGTCTTCGTCCAGTTTCAAAATAATCATTTGTTCTAAGTTAGTATCAATTCTTTCCACAAATCCTGCTAAACTTTTTCGAACAAACACGATCACTCCTCCCGAATATCGCCCTTGATGTGATAATTTTATAGCTCTAGAGACAAAACACATCATAGTTACTAAAAGGTGTGTATGAAATTGTGTTTGAATAAACAAAAGTTTCATTCAGAGCGAAAATATCAAAAGATAACATTGTTGAAATAACATCAGGGATGTCCAACTTCTGCAACCAACCGTCACAGTTCCACGTACAAATGTTTATACTTTATTCTCCGGGCTTCGGCCAAACCGTCATCTTTTTTGTTTTACCACCCTCACCACCCCACGCCCCCAACCCCACTAGCACTCCTTCCTTACCCCCACCGATTTCACCGCTTCCCCTGCCTTGTCGGTCTCCAGCCCGCCCACCCCTTCCTCCCCGCGCTTGTTGTGTATTGCCTGGCTTCATCCACTGGTGTAACGTGTTGGAATTCACACTGTCACGCCTATCTTTTACGCCTGGTCTACTTTGTGTTGACAAGCCCGAACTTTGGCGTGTCTTCACGGGCTATAAGGTTGCGCTGCAATGCTGCTATGCCGCCGTGTTGACCGTGCAGCTTCCTGTTTTGACCCTTGACCCGTCATCGTCTTCTCACTCGACGGCCAGTGCTTCGTTTGATTAGCACTTGGGTACTCCGCCGTAGGGAGAATATAGAGACTTCTACTGCTGTCGTCGTTGTAGCCGTCGCTTGGTTTTGAGAGTGGGGGGATGGGGGAGGGGGGAAGGGGGGGAAAGGTATCCTCAGATAGAGGATCAGTCACTCCGTCCTTCTCCGATGATGGGTGATATTCATTTCCAGCTACCCGCTTTCTGTTTAGTCTGGTTTCCACTGATTCTGACTTCTTCGTCTGGTCTCCTCCTGATTCTGCTAACGTTCATCACCATTTCCTTCCCGATGTCGTATGTGTAGACACCTTCCTCACTAATCAGTTTGTCAAATTTAATTTGTACCTTCTGACCACTATCGTACAGCTGTTTTGCTTTTCTCTCAGTCCTTGTCTTTTCCTGCGCACAATCTCTGAATAATCTTCCCTGACAAACACATTTTGATAACTGTCTGAATTCTTCAATTTTTTTTGCATTCTTAACAACCGTAGTCTTGTCTTTATATGATAGGAATTTGACTATCACTGCATCTCCTCTTCCAATTCTATGTGCTCTTTCAATGGCTATCTCCCCTCAAGTCCCATTCCCTCTCTGATCACAGATCTCACCTTTAGTTCACACTCCTCCCAATTTTCTTGGGCCTTCACTTTCTTGATGCCAAAAAACAAGAGGTTGTTCCTCCTGCTGTGATTTTCTAGAGAATCACATTTATTTCTCAGCAAGTCGATCTCTTTCTTCAGACTGTCATTTTCTTCCTGCACGCTCTCACACTGTAGTCTCATGAGGTTCAACTCCTCCTCAATCTGTTTCTGTCTGTTTTCCACCCTTCCTAGCAAATCAGACAAATATCACTTACTTGTTGCATTTTGGTCTCTAACCTTTCAGCCTGATTAGCTTGTGCTGATCTCATTTTCTCATGCTCTATTGCTTGCTGTTCTTTCAATTCTCTGGTAGCCTCTATCATTGCATCACTGATACCGTCTCTGATACACTGGTACATACCGTGCATGAGGCTTCTCTCATGGTCAGTTTCCATGGGCGAAGAATCAGGTGGCCCAAACGAAGCTTGGGTGTCAGCACCCACTAGGTCTATCCTTCCGGTGTCCTGTTCTGTCCCTGCCCTCTGTGGTGAATCCGGTCCAGGATTGGGCTCAACGTCACCACAAGACAACAGAAACAAGCACATGAAGACTACTGCAATAGCTGTCAACATCCCAAAGCGACCCGGTCTGCACGCGGACTCATCACAGCGTTTGAACCAAACTGTCCTGCCACAAAACAGTTCACAAGTGATCGAGAAGCGAATGTAGTGTTTTGCCATTGTACCACATCCTTGCCATAGTAGCAGAATACCAACAGGGTGTTTGATGCTGGATTTTTTTCGTAAAAAATATTTGACAGTACAAAAATGAACCTGCCTGTAGACTGCCTATGTTGTTGGAGACAAGTTGGCATGGTGCAGGTCTTCCCCACCTTGCTTGGGACAACGTAGTAATACTTTTTTTTTACTTTCTGAAAGAGAGAGGAGAGGGAGAGAGCGAGAAGATGGAGCGAGAGAGAGAGAGAAGAGAGACCAGACAGACATGACAGACAGACAGACAGGCCAGAAAACAGGGACGGAAGATAGACAGATACTTCAGACAGACAGACAGACAGCACCAGACAGAGAAGGCGTAAAGAGTGTGTGTGTGTGTGTGTGTGTGTTGTGTGTGTTTGTGGTGTGAGGTGTGGTGTGTTTTTTTCTTTTTTTGCTGTGTGTGTGTGTGTATGTGTGTGTGTGTGTGTGTGTGAGAGAGAGGAGAGAGACGAGAGAGAGAAAGAACAGGACCTTCAGACAGGACAGGGAAAGACAGAGACAGAGAGAGCCAAAAGAGGATGACATAAGAGAGAGAGAGAGCACACGCGTGTCGTGTGATTAAGCCGGTCTGGTTACTTATTTTGTTTTTTTTTTTTTTTGAATAGGGTGTGGCTCAGCAGCGTTGCTCGAAACACTTCGTCACTTCCTATCTTATCGGCTCCTCCGGTCGCGTGTCTGGCAATACAGTCTGTAGTCTCTTGTAACTCATCCTGGTCGAATGTCTGTACTCCTCGCGGGTCGTCATTGGCTTCTTTCCCTCTACGACACACAGCACCACAGCACACCATATCACGAGCAAACCAACCAAACTAACAACACACACAACAACAACAAACCACCACAAACCCAACACCCATACCCCACAATCTACAAGATAACCATGAACTAAGGACGACTCACACGCTGACAATGCGAAAAGCTGGAAGACATT
>JADBJO010033157.1:0-5000 GCA_016801955.1 Conus betulinus
TCATAGTGAAAGAGGGTGCATCCAATAGGACATGATTTAATACTCATGCTGCAAGTTTCCAGGAAATCTTTGCTTTTCTTGGATCATTTTGCGAAGCAATAGCATAAATGTAACCGATGACTCTGTCTGTCTGTCTGTCTGTCTCTCTCACAAACGCACACACACGTACACACACACACACACACACACGCATACACACACGCTCACAACACACACATACACACACACACACACACACGCGTGCGCGCGCGCGCTCGTGCGTGCGTGCACTCACACACACACACACGCAAACACACACACACACATACACACACGCACACACCCATACTCTCTCTCTCTCTCTTTCTCTCTCTCTCTCTCTCGTTCCCATCTTTCCATCCCCTCTCTTCTCTTCCCCCCAATAACCACACACACACACACACACACACACACACACACACACACACACATACACACACACACACACACACACACACACCCGCGCGCGCGCGCGCGCGCGCGCGATAAACACCACAATTACGTCACACTTTATATCCCACTCCTCCCCGCTCTCCTCCCCACCCTCCTGACCTACTTCACTGGGGTCTTGTCTATGCCTGCATCTTCTCGTGAGCTGGTCACCGTCTATTTTTACTCCAAGGTCCAGGAATGAGCATCGGTCTCTGCTGAAATCCTTCCAGCCTATCTGATGAAGCCGACTGCTCGTTTATTGGCAGGGGACTGCTGTGAAGTACCACGTTATCTCGCCACTCTTGGCCTCTGCTTTGTGCTCGCTCTAATAGTAAGTTTAGCGTTCAGGACAGACATGTGCAAAGCAACACCTGTTTTCTTAGAATAGCGGTGGAACATCTGTTACTCAACAGAAAATTGTAAGCATTGTTTTTGTTGAAAAAAAGTTCCTATCGGAAGAGACCTTATCCATCCTTTCCATTTCTTAGAAGGAGGTGAAGAAAGAGTATTAAAAAAAAAGTTAAACGGCCATCCCCTTAGATAGTTGGCAAATTGAATCAAAATATGTCATAAAAAATGTGTGTGTGTGTGTGTGTGTGTGTGTGTGTGTGTGTGTGTGTGTGTGTGTGTGTGTGTGTGTGTGGTGTGTGTGTGTGTGTGTGTGTGTGTGTGGTGTGTGTGTCCGTGTGTGTGTGTGTGTGTGTGTGTGTGTGTGTGTGTGTGTGGTGTGTGTGTGTGTGTGTGTGTGTGTGTGTGTGTGTGTGTGTGTGTGTGTATGTGTATGTGTGTGTGTGTGTGTGTGTGTGTTTGTGTGTGTGTGTGTGTGTGTGTGTGTGTGTGTGTGTGTGTGTGTGTGTGTGTGTGTGTGTGTGTGTGTGTGTGCGCGTGTGCGTGTGTGTGTGGGGCGTTATTTTCATTGAGGTGATGACGTCAGTTTTCACATCTTCTCGACGTCGGTGCCCGTGGTAAGTTCGTCAGAGTCGTTGATGTCGGTAAAATCATGGGGGACTGTCGTTGGATTGACGTGGTGATGCCGTCTGCAGGAAAATACTCGTCCACTCTGGCTCTGCGACCAGACGATTGGTGCGTGTCAGAAGGGAAGCGGCACTGCTAAATACCACCAAAGCGACTCAGCAGCATTGCAGTGTCTCCACTGGTGGGTTGCCTTCGGGCCACTTTGATATTGACTGCTCCCTGCGGACTGCCACTGCTGGCTGGGGCTTTGACGATGTGAATGTACGTGGGGGAAGCAGGATTGAGAGGCCTGGGGGTACTGCCACCGGGAACGGAGGGTGGGTAGGTGGGTGGGTGGGGTGACACTGAGAACAGTTAAGATGCTTTGAGCTCTGTTACTTTAGGGTACTGCACCCTAAAAATGTTGTTCTTTGTATACTGCTATTATTTAAAACAAGCTGATCTGAAGAGTTTTCATTTTTTTTTGCTTTAATTTTTTGATTTTTTTAAAATGCTGATCGATGAGAATGAGGATGTTTAAGATGATACTATGGATTTCCATTTCGGTCTGAGACTACATGACAGGGCTGTACTCTATGCTTCCTTTCATAATATATCGCGGCGTCAACCAGGCCCGAGATATACAGGCACCTGCAGTGTTGGTTAGGAAATTTGAGCAACACTCTCAGAAACGCATCCATTAAGTGGATGAAACTCGACTGTGTGGTCCCAGTCTTCCCAACTGAGTCCGCAGCAAACTCAGCTCTGCGTAGGAGCTGGTCGGGGCAGAAAACCCACATGACTCTGATGGGATTCGAACCCACGACCTCCCAGCCGGGAGCCCGCGACGCTAACCACTTCGCCACGGCGGCTGGTGAAGAGTTCATTTATTTACTGCAGGTGTTTATGAACAGAAGACGCGGCAGACACAGAAGTTCGTCACACCACACTACATGCTGTTCTCGTCATTCAGGCTGTGCCTGCGACTCTCACATTTCACATTCAGTGTGCGAGTGAGGCAAGTAGGTCAACTTGTCTTTCTCTCATCAATCCACAGTCAGAGATCCTACGGCGATCCCCTATCCCCTATCCCAAGTCTTGAAGACCGTCGGGGCGTCACAGAAGACTTCGCCTTCCTACGGCAATAGAGTGTAAAAATACTGATGGCTTTTTCTACCAATCAGAGGATGATCCTACATGTGGTGCACGCGTCAATCAAACAATGGCTGACTAGGTCGTAAGAACAGATTGCTGTTTCGATATCTAGAACGTCCAGGTAACACTTGTACCATTTTGCGTCAACGACAAAGTGGATCCTAAGGGCTAGAACCTGAATCAGGATCTAGATTAGAGTAAATAACAAGTAAGGTAACTATTGCTCCCTGTATGAAATGAATACACGGTCATAACTCCAAAGGAATGCTGATTTTCGACACCAAATCGCCTAGCAGATATGACAGCACAGAGCACACAGAACAAACAGCAGATATGACAGCACACAGAGCACACAGAACAAACAGCAGATATATGAGCAGCACAGAGCACACAGAACAATCAGCAGATACGACAGCACAGAGCACACAGAACAATCAGCAGATACGACAGCACAGAGCACACAGAACAAACAGCAGATACGACAGCACAGAGCACACAGAACAAACAGCAGATACGACAGCACAGAGCACACAGAACAAACAGCAGATACGACAGCACAGAGCACACAGAACAAACAGCAGATATGACAGCACAGAGCACACGGAACAAACAAGGAAACATCTAAATTATGGGCGTGTGTTCGTTCCATCAGGGAGAGCAAGAGTTACCTTACTTACTTGTTTATTATTTACTGTTTACTGTTTCCCTGTCTCATTTAAGACTTGTCATTAGAATCCAGATTATTTAACCTTAGTCGACGTGTTTGCCCTGCGTATATTTTTTTTCTTTAATGAATATCAATACATATGTTCAGCTACGTCACTTGCCAAATTCTGAAAGGTGGCTTGCAATTGGCGGAAGGAACAGCCGTCAGCATTCACTGGATAAGAGAAGATAATCCACTGACTGAAAGTAGTTCAACGACTAATTCAGGAACCTTTCCGTCATTAATTGTCTTCTCTTATTATCTTCACGATAAAGGTGGGCAGAGGTGATTCTCCACTCACCATTTCCACAACACGTGATCAAATATTTAGGGTACACCCAGGCTTTGATTTGATGTTGAGGCGGAAAGGGGGTGGGGGGGGGGGGGGGGGGAGGTGGAGTGGGGGGGGGGGGGGGGGGGGGGGTGGGGGGGGGGGGTTAGAGCGTTTATCTGAAGAGGTGAGGGTCGCGAGTTGGAACCAATCGTTAGGATCTCTTTTCGGCTTGGACGCCCTGTGTGACCACCCAGGCAGTAAATGGGTACCTGATTCATTTCAGGGAAGGCTAAATGCGGCGGAAGGAGAAAGATAGGCACCGCCTTTCATCGTGCCGTGCCCTTGAGGCCGTGAAACTCTGACAGATCACTTTCCTTTACAGCCAACAGGCTATGGGAACTTTCACTTTCCTTACAGCCAAACAGACTATGGGAAACTTTCACTTTCCTTAAGCCAACAGACTATGGGAACTTTCACTTTCCCTGCGGCCAACAGGCTATGGGAACTTTCACTTTCTTTTACAGCCCAACAGACTATGGGAATTTTCACTTTCCTTACAGCCAACAGACTATGGGAAACTTTCACTTTCCTTACGGCCAACAACTATGGAACTATGGGAACTTTCACTTTCCTTACAGCCAACAGACTATGGGAACTTTCACTTTCCCTGCGGCCAACAGGCTATGGGAACTTTCACTTTCCTTACGGCCAACAGGCTATGGGAACTTTCACTTTTCCTTACAGCCAACAGACTATGGGAACTTTCCTTTACACTTTCACTTTCCTTACAGCCAACAGACTATGGGAACTTTCACTTTCCTTACAGCCAACAGACTATGGGAACTTTCACTTTCCTTACAGCCAACAGACTATGGGAACTTTCACTTTCCTTACAGCCACAGACATGGAAATGGGAATTTTCACTTTCACCCTGCAGCCAACAGGCTATGGGAACTTTCACTTTCCTTACAGCCAACAGACTATGGGAACTTTAACTTTCCTTACAGCCAACAGACTATGAGAACTTTCACTTTCCTTACAGCCAACAGGACTATGGGAACTTTCACTTTCCTTACGGCCAACAGACTATGGGAACTTTCACTTTTCCGTACAGGACTATGCCAACACTTTCTATGGGAACAGGCTTGGGAACTTTCTTTTCCTTACAGCCAACAGACTATGGGAACTTTCACTTTCCTTACGGCCAACAGACTATGGGAACTTTCACTTTCCTTACAGCCAACAGACTATGGGAACTTTCACTTTTCCTTACAGCCAACAGGCTATGGGAACTTTCACTATGGGAACTTTCCTTTCCAGCCAACAGACTATGGGAACTTTCACTTTCCATACAGCCAACAGACTATGGGAACTTTCACTTTCCTTACAGCCAACAGACTATGGGACTTTCACTATGGGAACAGACTATGGGAACTTTCACTTTCCCTGCGGCAACAGGCT
>JADBJO010033158.1:0-5000 GCA_016801955.1 Conus betulinus
GGGGGGAGGATTTCTCTCTCTCTTCTCTGCTCATCTCTCTCGCTGCTGCTCTCTCTCAGTCTCTCTCTCTCAAAGCACAGAAACAAAGTCCGTCCGCCCCCCTCGCCCCCACCGACACCACACACACGACTACAACACACACACACACACACCGACACACACAGACACCACTACACCCAACCGCATCACATCTCAGCGCACGTCATCACACATCACACATCACACGCGCGCGCTCAAAAAAAAGAAAAAGCCACCCACCCCCCCCCCCCCCCCCTCCCCCACTGAACCCGCTAACGCACACATCACACCGCTGGGCACTCCAGCACACACTTTCATTTCATTTGTCAAAATGGTTAGATCAGTAACCATACGGACCATTATTTGTAATTCTTTGTTGGTGATTATGCCAAGGATGAGGATGAACGACGATGGGTTAATCTGTCAGTTTATCTGATGGTCAGTCTGGACAGCAGAAGGGCATATCGCAGTCATGAGCAGGACGCGAACAGTCCAGTCTCCTCAAGTGCCAACGAGTTCGGGGCCGAAACAACTGGCCCCAGTGTGTAAATCTTCAATGTATCGTAGAGAACCAGAGTCACTGTACAGAGAGTACAGCGTGTTTAAAAACCTTGCCCTGTTTGCATTATGTTCAGTTAACTTTGGATTTCTGAAGTTGATATAGAAGAATCTCGCAGAATTATCTTCGCTGCTTTTCTGTGCATTCAGTCTCGTTTTCTTTGATGTCTCTTTGGAGCATACGTCGTAGACCGCAGATGCATAATTTAACTGTGGAACCGACAGTGAACTTAGAAAAACAAATTCCGATCGTCTGTACTGCAGCTTTAGTTCCTCATTCACTGTCACTCCCATGATTCGGTGCAGTATTTGTAGGGGCCTACTTAGGCGTTGTCGTGTGTCCCCAAAATAAGACAGACCTCTTTTCAGTGTTTTTGTCTAGAAGTAACTACTACGCATTTCGCATTCTTGGGATAAAATATAATGAATTATAATGACAGGGTCTCTGATCCATCGTTTTTAAACCTTGCCGCAGAGACTGTTTGAACTGTCCGAGTCCACTGCGCTTGAATAGGGAAAAGTGTCATTAGAGGAACACACACCCACACACACCACACACACACACACGCACGCACGCACGCACACGCACGCACGCACGCACACGCACGCACGCACGGCACGCACACACACACAAACACACCCCACACACATTTATGACGCTTATTTTTGATCCTCATAATGGAGATCGTTGATAAGCAAACAGAACAGAAGCGGTCCTAAAACGGACCTTGTATCACTTCAGATTTTAAGTATTAGTTGATGAGAAGCTCTTACCTCTAATGACACACTGAGTTCTATTGATCAAGTAAGATTCGAAATAATAAATTGTGCCTCAGGACTTTGAAGAATAATATCGATTTAATTTAGTGTTTTGTAGTCAACAAGAAGATCAAAATCCTTTAAATCAAGAAAGGAGACAACACCTGTCATTAAGCAAAATTATATAAAAACATGTAAAGCAGCATCTAAATCGAAATCAGACGAATTATTTCCATTCGCCAGTATCTCACAGTTGACGCAGCCCAAAAGATAGTAAAGTGTTCCATCCTGTGAGTATGCAAAACATGTAGGCCTAACAAATTTCCGTCTGTAAGAATTGTGAGCGTCGATGGCATTTCAGAACCGGCGGAAGTGAGTTCCAGAGAAGAGGACCACAGTAACAAAGACTTGTTTTAAATAGGCCCATTCTAGGTATGGAAACGTGGAGTTTCTCAACATTTCTAGAATTCATGCTAAATTTGGATGGAGAGAAGAGAGAGAGAGAGAGAGGAGAGAGAGAGAGAGAGAAGAGAGAGGAGAGAGAGAGAGAGAGAGAGAGAGAGAGAGAGTTTATTCATGTTGAGAGAGAGAGAGAGGAGAGAGTGTTTATTCATGTTTAGGGCCATTGCCCCTCATAAAGGGAGTTAGAAAGTAATTACAGTCATCTTGGCACCCAAGCAGCTGCACGCAGCTAACACTCATTCACGCCAGTAAAACGAAGCTTTGAAACAGCAACAAAAAACAAAACAATTCGCAACCCAGAACCAACTTCATGAGAAAAAAATGATCGCAGTCTAAACTGACCCAGGAATTCGAATGCTTTGAGATTTCGAGGCTCCCAATGCAAAAAAAAAAAAAAAAAAAGTTTTGATCGCGCAGTACAATCCCAAAGAAGAGTGCCCAGTCTAAACTGACTTTAGGAACTGAAAAACTTGAGCGGTATTTTCCGTGAGCTCCTTAATTGTGTAAGCACAAGACACGGCAACACAAACCACCGGAGGAGACACGCACTGCTGCCAGGTCACTTCGGTGGTGGTTTGGGGTGCTTTCGATCTTTTCTGTATCCTTTTTTTGCTTTCAACAAAGTGAGCATTATTAGCCTATATCTGTTTCGCTGTGAGAACGAGGACGGCAACAATGTTCGTCGCAGTTCAGAAATACCAAGCCTGAATCTAGTTAAACAATAAAACAAGTCGGGACCTAACTCTTGCTCCCCCATGATTGGGGGGGGAAAACAAGCGCAGGTCCACACTATTAGATTGTTCGTCTTTGTATTCGTCCTGACTTTATTCAAATCTTTTTTAAAAGGCTGTGCCAGGTCTTGAATAAAAAGTTATCTATGTTAGGGAGCAAGAGGTTACCCCTACTTGTTTTTTGTTTACTGTTCCCTGTCTCTCTTTTATTTTCAAACGTCATTTCAATTACATCGACTGGTTATTTGTATTTGTTTCTGTCCATCTTTGTGTATGATCTTTTTGATCTTCCTTGCATACTTGGTGGTGGATCCTCAGGCGTAGCTCAAAGATTGTCACCCTACTCATTTTGCATAATGTCTTTAGTTTTTCAGCAACATTTTTTGTTTCCCCACACCACACTTTTTTTTTTTTTTCATTTACTACCTTTCGCGCTGACTGTTTTGGGGGTGGCTGTGGGATTCTTTTTTTTTCTTTTGAAACCCGGTCCTTGGCGGCGGGAACACCACAGTATTATGGACCTGTGTGTGCTCTGCTTTGACGCCAGGAGCAACAGACATAATCAGCCTGTCTCCTTGATGAGTCCGATCCAGCGGACGAAAGGCCAAGGAGCATGGCAAGACAAGTAGATCTGCCTCAAGAGGGAGTACGATGGTTCCCTCATGCAGACAGTGAAGAGTTTTCATATTTATAACATATTTTCTTCGTTTTCATGTTCCCATTTTCTTCGTCTTCAAAAATTCCCCCCCCCCCCCCCCGCTTTAGTTCAAATCTTTGCAAGTCATTACTGTGATGATGGAGAGTTCTGTGGCGTGCTCATTGTTTTCCCCCCATTCTATATCACATCAGTTGTGCCATGCAAAAGGGCCTGCAAAATGTACAAGCTTTTCATTGGTGTAGATTCCATTCCTGCCTCTGGCATGAGACCAGCCTGAAAATCAGCAAAAGCGACATCAAATTTAAATTTTCTATTTAAATACATTTGTACTAAAGCACATAGGGTGAAGATATGATCTAGTTTACTGTTGCCTGTTCTAAATCTGGCCCGCTACTCTACATATGTTGCTTCCCTTGGTGCCCAGTCGTACGTTGTTTACTCCAAATGTGGATACAGACCTTTTCTATCACATTTGTCAATTCTACGCCACTGTAGTCGCTGAGATAGTTGGTATCTCCCTTTTTATATACTGGTACAATTACCGACTTACACCAAAGTACAGGAAAAGCTCCTTTAACAAATAACAAATTAAACAGCTCTTTTTAAAAAAAAAAGTGAGAAAGTGCTGAGTCGTAAACCGATTTTAACATTTCACCCATTAGAATAATAAGCACTTTTACCAACTTACAAATGCAGAATATTTTCGATGATTTCAGTTGTACTTCTTATACGGTCATTGAATATCAGCTTTTCTGTATCCTCTTTTTTTTTCCCTTTTTCAGTTTTCCCGTTGCTCTACATATTCTCTAGAACTGAACACCCTAGAGAAATGATCCAACCACTGCTGCGAAATAATGTTATAATACAGCACTGCTTTTTTTCTGTTCTCTCTGATCTGCTTGGTGACCAAAATAAATTTGGACCATTAATTATTGATCCTTTCAATTTTCGTATCTTAAACTTTTTCTCTTTTTTTTTCCGTTTTTTTTTTCCCCTCTTCATTTTCATATATTATCAGCTTTCTTTTTTTGACACATACAGCTCTCTATGTTCTACTAAGCTATCTCCCCCCCCCCCCCCCCTATCTCAAATTTCTCAAAGGACCCCCCCCCCCCCCATTTCATTCTCAAATTTCTTCCACAAACCAATCGATCATTTTCATTTTGTTTTCCTGCCATTTCTTCCTCATACACCATCGTTTCTAATACGATGCTTTTACAAAAACAACACTCATTCAACATCATCTATGATAACTTCTTTCGCTCTTCTTCAAACATTCTTTAAAGTTTGGTGATGCTTTTACAAAAACAAACACATTCAACACATCATCTATGATAGCTTCTTTCGCTCTCTTTCAAACATTCTTTAAAGTTTGGTGATGCTTTTACAAAACAACACATTCATCAACATCATCTATGATAGCTTCTTTCGCTCTCTTCAAACATTCTTTTAAAGTTTGGCGATTTATAGAAATTATAGGTATGGGTCCTGTCATTAAACCAACTTGTGTTGATCTCGCTGACGGTTGATCTGTCGGATAACACTTACAATTTCAGCTGGAAAACTATTCTTTTTTCATCAGATCACAAACAACAGAAAAATAAACGGGGGGGGGGGGGGGGGGGGGGGGGGGGGTATCGGCTGCGGAACAAATTTTTAGACAGGAAAATTCAGCACATCCGATCAAATAATTCTTCTGTCCAAATATGTCGACGATATTTTGAAAAATAGATATGTAAGACTCTACGGCTGCTTTGTTGATCTTCAAAACGCCTTTGACTATGAATGTCAAAATGCAATGTCACTAATATGAA
>JADBJO010033158.1:10000-14895 GCA_016801955.1 Conus betulinus
CACTGTCAGTTTTGTAGATGACCGTCACCCCAGGTAGAAACTGGATCAAACCGTGGAGAGCGTGCAGCCGCCGTAGAGCACGTGCTTGGGTCTCTGCATGCTTCGTGTTGCCGATGCGTTTTCCTTTCCGAAGGCAGGCCTGTTTACACATTCTGATGACGTGTGTCTTTCTTCCTGCTTTACAAACCAGAATAAGCAAACGTCCTCCGAAACACGGATCGCAGGAATATTCCAAAACGACATCGTCTGATTCACACAGCAGCACACCCATGTGATCTGTTTGATGGAACACGACCTTCCGAAATGCTTGATTTCTGTGTAGATCTCGCAATCATCTCTGCACCTGTCGCTCTGTCAGAGAAGCGACATAATCCTTAACCACTCCCGTGTCAAAAACAGCGACAATTTTTATTTATAACTTGTTTCCAGACTTGTGTCGGTGTCTGACGGGTGGATTTCTGGGTCCCAGATGTTATTACACTCCGACAGATCGGAATGCAAAGACAGAATCGTATCCTGAGCATGCGACGTGTCGTCATCATCGCGAGTCGTCGGCTTGATGTGTTCTTCTGCACTGTGCTGTGTACTGTGTTCATCCGATTCGGTGTTAGCACGACCAGTTCATTCGCGTCACTAGTTGTTACCGAGACCGGCACCAACCTGTTCAAAACGTCTGTTCTGCTGCTTCGATCTCTCTTGATCTCGTCGCACCTGGTTGGGTGGGGGGGTGGGGGGGGGGGGGGGGGGGGGGGGGGGGGGGGGGGGGGGGGCTTCTTCTTCCTGTCCTGAGCTTGGTGTTCTCCGGCTCAGCACAGGATCCGCCATTGTTGTTGACACTGGGCTGACCAGCTTCAGTCGCAGAACGACCAGTGTTGCTGCCTTCTCCAGTAATTTTCCACTTGAAACACACTTTTCAGTCAGCAGGGCGTTTAGGGCTGTCTCTGCAGTTGCTGGAAGTCCAGTAACTGGCATTGTCACAGGAGAATTGAAAACAATTGCCGCAACTGAAATAAATGGCGCCCTGTGGCTTCGTGTCAAATCACGTGACCTAGAGAGAGAGAGAGAGAGATAGACACAGAGACACAGAGAGAGAGAGAAGAATCACCCCACCCCCTCCAGTAAATGTTCTCAGTTCAGACATTGCTACATACCTCATGGCAGTGGGGTAACCTCCATTAAATTGACACTGCTACATAACTCATGGCAGTGGGATAGACCTCCATGAAATAGACATTGCGACATAGCTCATGGCAGTGGGGTAGACCTCCATGAAATAGACATTTGCTACATACCTCATGGCAGTGTGGGGTAGACCTCCATGAAAATAGACATTGCTACATAGCTCATGGCAGTGGGATAGACCTCCATGAAATAGACATTGCTACATAGCTCATGACAGTGGAGTAGACCTCCATGAAATAGACATTGCTACATAGTTCATGGCAGTGGGGTAGACCTCCATGAAAAACAGTTTCAAAATGGAGTGACTGAGGGTGGAAAATGAGGCAAAATTTAGAAAGAGAGGGGGTTAGTTACCGCCAAGGACACAGACACACAAAGTACAGGACAAGACACAATGCATTTTGACCTCGTGGGTCTTATTCAGGCAAAAAACGAATAACATTTAGGACAGTGAAAACGAAGAACGAGAAACAGCTATTTTGATTTTGCTCCGAATATGAGAAGATGAGTGGTTTCTCGTTCTTCGTTTTTCTCTATCCTAAATATTATTTTGTTTTTGCCTGAAGAAGACCCAGAGGTCGAAATGCATTGGGTTTTTTTTTTTTTTTTGTTTTTTTTTTGGGGGGGGGGGTTGTTTTGTTTTGTTTTTTTTTTGTTTTAGTTTTTTGTCCTGTACTTTCTTTGTGTCCTCCATGAAATAGACATTGCTACATACCTCATGGCAGTGGGGTAGACCTCAATGTGATAGACATTGCCACATACCTCATGGAAGTAGGGGTAGACCTCCGTGAAATAGACATTGTCACTTCGTGGCAGTGGGGTAGACCTCCGTGAAATAGATATTGCAACGTGCCCTCATGGCAGTGGGGTAGACCTCCATGAAATAGATATTGCTACATACCTCATGGCAGTTGGGGTAGACCATGAACAGACATTATCACGTACCTCATGGCAGTGGGATAGACCTCCATACGATAGACATTGCTACATGCCTCATGGCAGTGGAGGGTGACCATGTGATAGACATTGCTACATACCTCATGGCAGTGCGGTAGACTATGTAATAGACATTGCCACATACCTCATGGCAGTGGGATAGACTTCCTTGGGACAGACATTGCTACATACCTCATGGCAGTGCGGTAGACCATGTCATAGACATTGCCACATACCTCATGGCAGTGGATAGACCTCCATGTAATAGACATGCCACTTATCTCATGGCAGTGGGATAGACCTCCATGTGATAGACATTGCTACATGCCTCATGGCAGTGGAGGCTGACCATGAAATAGACATTGCCACATACCTCATGGCAGTGGGATAGACCTCCATGGGATAGACATTGCTATACAAACACGGCAGTGGGGTAGACCATGTAATAGACATTGCCACATACCTCAAGGCAGTGGGATAGACCTCCATACTATAGATGATCAGTAGAATAAGGACCCATTCAGGCAAAACATGCCCATGTACTGTGCTATTGTGGCCAGGTTAGGAATACTCCCTCTTCTCCACCTGATGATCCACACACACACACACACACACACACACACAGAGTAGCATGTTAGCAACAGTAATGAGTGATAATAAACTGGGATATTCTACTAAAGTTTCACTTACTTTGAACAGCTCAATAAATGATTATTATCACACATGGCCTGTCCTGGCCGTCGCTACGTAGGGATAGCAAGCAAGTTCTGTTGTATAAAGGAAACGACCAACTATGGTCCTGTCTACATATTTATATAGACTGGCATCAACTCAACATGGTAATTCAACTGAGGACAGTCTGAAGGCTAAGAAACTTCTCTATGTTATTATGTTGTACTACAGAAAAATGCTTCTTTCTCGTCTCTAACTGAGACAGATACGACAGACAGACAGGCAGACAGTAAGACAGACAGACAGAGACACGCGCGCGCGTGTGTGCACGCAAGCACGCGCACACACGCACGCACGCAGGCAAACACGTACACATATACGCGCGCGCACACACACACACACACACACACACACACACACACACACACACGGGAACGCGCGCACGCGCTCAGTGAGAGAGAGAGAGAGAGAGAGAGAGAGAGAGAGAGAGAGAGAGAGAGAGAGAGAGAGAGAGGGTGGCAAGGAGGGAATCTTGCAATTATGGGCAATATATCAAATATTAGGCTCTAAGACACATACACAATCATGAAGCTTTGCACATTATAAAAGTCACCAACTGGTACACAGAGAGTCTGATACTGAAACTCACTCTGTGCCTCTCTTTCTCACTCACCAAACACGACCAGTCCAACGGAGATGAGCAGAAAGGACCCAGAGAGCATGCCACACGAAAATGCCAGCGGTCTTCGATTGATTCTGAAAATTGAATGAACTACATCACGTGAGAGTTACAAGAACAGGTAGGATTCCCGCTCTCACCATTATCCTATACAAGGTGTGAGTCCTGTTCGAAGGTGATACGGGAAGAGAGATTAATGTCACTTGGTAGTAGATGTGTTTAACGCATCTTATGTCCCTGATGTTAGAACGAATAACTATGGTGCAGACTTGTCGTTTTTGTTGTCGTTGTTGTTGTTGGAGTTGTTGCTGTCGTGTTGGAGTTGTTGTTGTTGTTGTTGTGCTGTTGCTGCTGCCGCAACTCAGTTTGGGAACCTTTGTCTAAGTGACCGTCGGAATATCCATCTTTTTTTTCTACTAATGCAGCATAACATGGTAGCGTACATATTGCTATCAGTCTGCACATCTTTATATTACTGCCATTCGTTCCTCGAATTAATTCAGCCTGCGGCTTACCTCTTTCTTGCCGTGTGTGTGTGTGTGTGTGTGTGTGTGTGTGTGTGTGTGTGTGTATGTGCGTGCGTGCGTGCGTGCGTGCGTGCGTGCGCGAGCGTGTGTAATTTCCGTTTTAAGTCGTTTTATATGGACTCACATTAAATTGAATATCCACCACACTCGTTACATATGCTTACTTTTATTATTATTATTATTATTATTATTATTATTATTATTATTATCATTATTATTATTCTACACTTTATAATAAATCCAATCAAGTCTTGAAAAAGTATGCATCCAAGAAGCCATTTTGATCAAATGATCTGTTTCTTTGTTAACAGGTTTTTCTTTCTTCTTTTTGGTGTGCTATTTCAGGAAATGTTGATTTTAAAACCGGTGTTCATTTATTCCTCGAGATAAGTCCAGGATGTCTCTTTGGGGCTAAGTAGAGTTTGGGATTTGTAAACTCAATAATTTGCGTGTTCTTTTGCGTGAAAGGTGATTTGCTATTGACGAAAATCGTAATTTTACGACGGCTGTAATTCTTTTCACATTTACTGCTTCTATTGATCTGTAATCTGTAACCAGTTGGGCCTGTTGATGGTAAAAGTATGTACTTTACCAGTCTGTTGAGTTTTGAAGAAGGTAAGGCTTGTTTTAAAACGGTGAAAGGAAATATCATTATAATAAATGCAAGTGCATTTTATTGAAGTGACGTATATAATCTGGACATCGTCACAAGGCCGAACCAAATGCGGTCACAAGATACATGAGGAGAGTGCGTTCAGATCTCTGCAGTTACGCTATTACTGAAGTGAGGGCATATAATGTGGACACAGTCATTGAGGCAGAACTAGTTAGTCCTGGTCCACAATTACAGATGATTTATGGCTCAAACGAAGTGTCATACTTGAAAATCAAATCTCAGC
>JADBJO010033159.1:0-14892 GCA_016801955.1 Conus betulinus
CACAGACGTTACCTCCGGTTTCGTCTGGCAAGCTCGGGTGTTCCAGTTCAAAGCTCTCCCCTTTGGCCTCTCCCTGGCACCCTTCCTCTTCACGAAGGTTGTCAAGGAGATGGCCGCCCTGGCCAGGCAGGAGGACATTCGCCTCCTGGTTTACCTCGACGACTGGCTTGTCCTAGCCTCCTCCCAGGCTCAGTGCCAGGCCCACACCACCCGCCTCCTCAGCCTTTGTTCCACCTTGGGGTTTGTAATCAACCCCCTCAAGTGCGAACTTATTCCCAGTCAGAGGTTCTCTTTCCTGGGCATGAGTTTCGACACGATTACCATGAAGGTCGCCCCGACCCCGGAGAGGTCCGCCCGGATTGTGGACCTCATCGTGCGCCTCCGAGAAGCCTCGCACACCTCGGCCAGAACTCTGTCCTCCCTCTTAGGGATGATGGAGTCCCTTTCTGCCCTCATTCCGCTGGGTCGGGTCCCCAAACGCCAGCTGCAGAGGGAGTTCCGTCGTCGTTGGTCCCAGACCTCGACCCGCTGGGACCTGACCATTCCCCTCGGCCCCTGGTTCTCGGGTGCCACGGAGGAATGGCTCAATCCGTCCACCCTGATCACCGGCGTTCCGATCTCTCTCTCCAACTCAGTCCCTCGAGCTATACACGGACGCCTCCAACTCGGGCTGGGGGCCCACTTGGGGGACAGTCATGCCTCGGGGATGTGGGACACACAGATGGCTCGCCTCCACATCAACATATTAGAGTTGGAAGCGGTCAGACTGGCCCTCCTCCACTTCCAGCATCTAATCTCGCACCGACTGGTTCTCCTCCTCACGGACAACACGTCGGTAGCCCATTACGTCAACAGGGGGGGGGGGGCTCACTCCATCGGCCTCTCTCTCAGGACAGAGGCCCTCCTTCGCTGGTGCCCACGCACGGGGAACCACCCTCCGTGCGAGACACATAGCGGGGACACGGAACATCCTGGCAGACACTCTCAGCCGGTCAGGGACCCTTCTGCACACAGAATGGACCCTGAACAAGCTGACACTAACCACTATCTGGGATCACTGGTTCAAGCCCATGGTCGACCTATTTGCGACACGGTTCAACCATCGACTCCCCATGTATGTCTCTCCAGTCCCGGACCCACGAGCGTACGCGGTCGATGCGCTCTCTCCCTCCCCTGGACGGGACTTGTCGCCTACGCCTTTCCCCCCTTCCCCATCCTTCACAAAGTGATCAGGAAGGCCAGGCTGGAGAGACCCAAACTCATCCTCATAACCCCATGGTGGCCGACTCAGTCGTGGTTCCCGGACCTCAGGTCCCTAACTCACGTTCCCCCTCTCCAGCTAGCCCCTCGGTGGGACTTGCTCAGACAACCTCGCTCGGGCTCCTCCCTCACTCCAATCCCCTGATGCTTCGCCTACACGCTTGGCTTCTATGCCAGCCAAATTGCGACCACCGGTCCCCGCCGCCCCCGCCGACAGACCCCGGTCTGTCCTAGAGACCCTGACAGAAGCGGGAGCATCGCAGGGACTACGAGACTTGGCCTCGGCCTCTCGTAGGGCTAGCACAGAGTCCCTCTATAATTACAGATGGGAGAGATGGGTCACGTGGTGCACGGCTAACTCGGTCCCCTACCTACACCCCTCCAACATCCAGCTAGGCAATTTCCTATCCCACCTTTCGTCCCTTAAAACTCTCGGCTAGCTCCATTCGGGGCTACCGATCGGCCGTATGCACCACCATCCGACAGCTCGGCGGCCCATCATCTTTCGACAATGACTTTCTACTCAGAGAACTATCACGGGGGGTTGCCCTACGGGAAGCTCAATCCCCTAGGCGCGCCCCCTTGTGGGACCTCTTTCTGGTGTTAGGCGCCCTCAGAAAAACCCCCTTTCGAGCCCCTCCGCTCCATTCCCTTTGACCTCCTCTCCTTCAAGACCACCTTCCTTCTCTCCCTGGCCTCAGCCAGAAGGCGAAGTGAGATTCATGCCCTCAGCGGGGACCCTCGGGACATCGCCTTTCACAGAGACGGCTCGGTCTCACTTAAGTTCCTACCTGAGTTCCTAGCGAAGAACCAGAACCGGGCACAGCCTCTCCTTCCCTCCTGATCCGCTCTCTAGCGGATATCTTAGGGCAACGAGCGGGTGGGGACATGGACCTGTGCCCCTCTAGGTGCCTCAGATACTACTGGGAGCGTTCCCGCCCCAGGCGTTCCTCGCAGCGACGCTTCTTATCTCCATCAACCCCAACAACAAGAAGGACATATCGGCGGGCACTATCTCTAGGTGGCTATCCAATACTATCAGATCTGCCTATGCCCAGGCGTACAAAGACCTCCCAGCCCTGTCACCCCGAGCCCATGAGGTCAGAGCGCTGGCCACGTCCTCAGCGTTCCAGCACTCTGTCCCTGTGCGCCATCTCCTGGAGGCAGCCTACTGGCGTTCGGAGAACCCTTTCATAAACTTTTATTTAAGGGACATCCGCATGACCAGGGCTGATGGTTCTAAAAGGGATTTCATTTGTGGCGGCCAATGCAGCCATATCGGTCTACCCCAGGAACCATTAGGGGCGCTCGGCCCTCCTCCTATTACTTTAAATTCTGCTATGGTCTGACATGGTATAGTATACGACGCCAAAATGGGGAGTTTGTGTTATACTCCCTGTTTGGCTAAGTATACTTACCATGTCAGACTCTAATGCCCCCCTACCTTCCCCTCTAGCGCCAAGTTCCCTGGGGGTTTGCCTTGCGCTCAGGCCTCATTGAATGACGTACAGTACACGACTTCGGGCATCTTCCGTAGGCGGAAGTAGGGTGGGCGTCACGTGACTATCTTATTACTGCATTGGCCACAAAACCTCGGCCTGACGGAGCTGACTGACAGCCGTTTAATGCTATGGTCTGACATGGTAAGTATACTTAGCCAAACAGGGAGTATAACACAAACTCCCCATGTTGAGAAAGGGGAAAGGTCACCAGAGAGAGGTTGCTTGTGGGGAGAATTGCTGTATACATGATGAAGAAAATGGTCTTCTACAGAGCCACCAAATATACATATTTTCATGCAGTTGTTAAGTCTACTGACTGATGACGAATAATGTTCTTTCAGAGTCTCATATTGTCGTCGGCTCCATCTTGGATCTTGGCAGCCACCTGTTGCTGAGGAGTGACATATTAATTAAAAGAAAATGGATTTGAACTTTAAAAAGAGAAATGCTGTTAAAGAATAAAAAGAAAGAAAGCA
Organism: Conus betulinus; assembly: GCA_016801955.1. Classification (NCBI taxonomy): domain Eukaryota; kingdom Metazoa; phylum Mollusca; class Gastropoda; order Neogastropoda; family Conidae; genus Conus; species Conus betulinus. The sequence goes on from JADBJO010033159.1 coordinate 3,239, forward strand.
AGAGCTTTGAAGGTACTCTGCTTTGCTTTACATTCTGTACAAAGTAGGTACTCAGTGTGTGAGTGCAGCAAAGCAGGCAAAGCAATGGCCATTTTGTACTGGGATGACACTTTCAAGGCTGGCTAACCCTGGTTGCTCGCCGTGTTTCAGTCTGTGGACAACACAGGCCTGGGCACTTGGGAACTACTTAGCATACATGTATGAACATAGTCCCACTTGAAGATATATACGAGCTTTAAGTTGTTTGAAAAAACTGATTTTTTAAGAAAGCTTATGAGAGTTAATAATGTTTAAGATAAATATGAAGGGGTGGTTGTATCACTATAGAGGATTGAAGTAAACAGATACACACACACACACACACACACACACACACACCAATGAACTTAAATTCTATCTATCCACCTAGCAGTAAACTGGTACCCAATTTGGCCTCATATACTATACCATGTCAGACCATAGCATTCAACGGCAGTTAGTTAGCTCTGCCAGGCCGAAATTTTTCATGTCTAATGCAGTAATAAGACAGTCACGTGACGCCCACCCTACTTCTGCCATAGGAAAGAAAGCCGGTGTCCGCTTCCTTTTCCTCATTCATCTTCGGCCTGCAGCCTAAGCAAGATAAGTCTTGTGCTCTGTCTCGCCTGTACTTCTGCTTATAAATGTGATGCTCCTGTAAGAGGCAACTGCCCTCTACATCCACCAGGCTGTCGTTCATTAACCTCAACGTTTCCTGTGTTCCAAATGGAGTGAAGTGACAGTGACTGTGTGCCTTGTGTGCCCGGGCAGGTCAGGACAGCTTCCCCATGGTGTGGTGCAAGGACATCCTGTGCTCCATCCATGAGCACACACCCATGGCCTGGTCCTCAGGGACCATGCAGTACTTCCCTGCCAGCCTGGCCGAGTTCTTCCGCGAGAAGGCGCCCCCCACCGGAGAACAAGGCCCAGCTGAAGAGCACCGTGGACGCTGAGTACGCCAAGTGGAGAAGTGAGTTTGGCGTGGTGTTTATTCCCCGAAGTGGGAGTATGACTGCCTTAATGGCAGGATGAAAAATGGTCATACGCACAAAACTCCACTCCCTTTGTGGGTAGATGGGAATTAATCCTTGCCTGTCTATACAGGGAGTGTCCGCAGGAGTATCAGCCTGCGCACGCAGAAAGAAAGGTGTAGTGTTGGTGCCACCTCTGAGTCGCTATGAATCCGCTGGAAGTTTGGAACAGGAAAAAAAAAAAAAGGCTTTGGTTATTGCTAGACTGAGAAAAGGATTATGTTTTAGGGTGTTGGCATTGATTGTTGTTTAGATATTCCTAGATTGGGACTTTTTTGTGGTTTATTCAGCACCAGATTGGAAGTTCTGTTCTGCGTTAGTCATTGCTGAATTGGGAGATTTGTTTTCCCATGGGCATTGTGTAGTTGGGACATTGATTTTACTTTAGTTTTAGTCAGGTCAGGAAATCAATCATGCCTTGTTAGATTTATGGTACTTCGGGTGTTCCTAGTTCAGGAAATTTATTGGTTTGGAAACTTTTGTTGTGTTGTGATTCCATTTTGAATAAGATGTGCAGACATGTAGAGAGAAGTTATTTCAGATGTTCCCATGGTCCTGTATTCCTGGTAAGAACTTAGCTATTAAGCAGAGATAGCAAACTCGCTCGTGTTTGATCAGAGCACTTGGATTTGTGTGTCAAAGCTGTGCACAAGGATTGTTGGTCTGACATTCATCCATTTTGTTTCATTGTTGGTTGGTTTACTGTGTGTCCTTGATCAGTGTGTGTGTGTGTGTGTGTGTGTGTGTGGAAGGTGGATGAGTGATTGTACTTCATATTTATGTGTACACATGTATCTGTGAGCATATGAGTGAGAGCAAAAGTTGTAATTGTTAGGCTTTCTGTGTGTAAGCATGTATATGTGCTGTCGGTTTGTGTGTGGGAGTATACATGCAGGTATGCTTTTAGATGTTTTATCCCAGTGAGGGAGAAGAAGCATGAGAGAGCCCGGAGATGATGGTGGGTGGGATCAGGATGCACTTGATTTCAACCTGAATAAAACCCAATGACAGTAGGTAATGGGAATGGTTAGTTTCTGTGTGGAGTGACCGGTGCAGTGCGCGTCCAGGTATGGCCAACGACAACGACATCATCGCCCACTTCACCATGCAGGGCACGCCCCCCGCTCTTCCTCTGCATCATCTACAAGAACATCCTGGATGAAAACCGCATTCCTTCCGTGGCTTACAAGTGAGTGGTTGATTCCACATTTCATACTTGTTCAGGTCTTTGAGGTTGAATCCAGTGGGTACAAACATGTAGGCAGTGTTACAAAAAATTAAGCGATAGTGAAATGAAAGTTGTTGTTATGGACTATTTTGCTTAGAGGTGTATTTTGCTGTAGGTGATTAACATGATTTTGGTGATGGTCTTTGAATTGTGGCCTTCAGTTCCTGCTTAAGACAGTCATGGCGTGGGAGGTTTTCTCTTTGGAGTCAACATCAGTAAACAGTCCAGCTCTTTCAGACTGCTTCACATGAGACTTTTAAGTCCTGTGTGTGAACACGTGCATTCAAACAAAACAAAACAGTTGTGCATGAATGGTAGATTCCATTAAGTCCAACAAAACCCACAAATTTTGCTTGCATGTTGGAGTCCTTTTTGTCCCTGTAAAAGAGTAGGTCCTGGCTAACCAACTGGGACTGAAGACAAAAGAGTAGTCCTGGCTAACCAACTGGGACTGAAGACAAAAGAGTAGGTCCTGGCTAATCCTGGCTAAACTGGGACTGAAGACAAAAGAGTAGGTCCTGGCTAACCAATTGGGATTGAAGACGCTTAACCCCCCTACACACACACACACACACACTCTCACACACACACACACACATACACATATACCATGCACATTGTGTTATGTTTAGACATCGTCTCTGAAGACAGAATGTGGCTACCACAGTGTTGAGATGAAAAAAAAAAAAAGCCACAAGCAAAAATGTCTCCAGTGGTGAATTGTGATAATCATAGCAAGTTGCTTATATAATGCTTTGAGAGCCAGTGAAAAGGAAAAGATAAATCAGTGTGTTTGGTTACATTATGTTGTGTTGAATAAAGCAAAAGTGTAAACGCTTCTGTCTCCACTTTATAGGAATAATTCTGCAAAGTCAAGGCCATCACTGTCCACAGCACACATTTTGCACACGAAAAATACATACATAAACACAAGTACACTCTCAGTTAAACGCAAGTACACGCACACGCACGCACGCGCACACACAGCACAAAAAAAATGAGGCAAGTCGATCATAAAGTATTAGCAGGAAAAAAAGCAGTCAGAAGCAAGCCAGATCTCTTGGACATGTCCAAAATCATGCTTTACGATACATTCTGCTGTTGCCTGCACCACCCATCATATCGTAGCTCACAAACAAGTGTACACACTTGCACACTCACACACACGTGTGCACAAAAGCTTGTCCACAAGGAGCGCTACGTCTTCATGTTGACCCAGAGGGATGATACCTGTGTTATTTCAGGGTGTTGGATCGTCTTGGACCTCGGGCTCTGTCAAGTCACCTGCGTCGTTTCTGCGGACTACCTGGCCTTTGAGTTGGCAAACAATACCTCCAACCTCTTTGGAAGGGTTTGTAGTGTTTTTCTTGTCTTTGATCATTCTTTTTATGTTGTTTTGTAATGATATAAAAAAAAAAAAAAATTCAGGACAGTGTAATGCCATTCAGTGCTATGCAAAATATAATACAAATATTTCATACACAAAACATTGCACAAAATAAGTGCGATGCAGATCAAAATTCAAATGATATAAAGGAATGCAGAAGAAAAAAAATCAATAAATTTCTAAAATGCCTTTACATTTGAATAGTACTATATTGCACTGTACTTTTGTTGTATAGATGAATTTATTTTGAAGTCCTGAAAAAAGAGGATGAAATGGATATTGAAGAAGGCTCGGAGGACAGATTATGAAAATATCTTCAACAAACATTGATTGTTTTTTCTATTCATATGTGCCTCTTGTTTGTTGGTACTTCTTCGTCTGAATTACAGTGCATTTAATTTCTCATTCAATTTTCCTAATAAGACACTGGAAAAACACTTTCAGTTCCTCATGTATCTGTTTTCGTTTTTTTTTTTTCTTTCAGTATTTTGAAGCATTGAGTGACATGATGTGGAAGTACAACATCCTGGCTATAGACCGCTTCTTCCTGTGTCTGGTGAGTGGTTTTGTAGAGTGCTGTATCGCATAGTATTATACCATACTATACTACAGAGCGCTGTGTTGTAAAATAATCATTGTTACTTTTTATCTGTCTAGTGTGTGTCTCTATTTTTGACACCATCTCTTTTTTTTTTTTTTTCCTTTCTGCTCATGCACTTAAAACCCTCCAGCCAAGCTCCTGTGGTTGTGGACTTGTTGGATTTTTGGAGAAGATTTTTTTTTTCTTTTTGTCGGTCGTAAATTTTTCCCCAAGGGCAAAAATCCCTTTTCTCTAGAAAACCCATTTTAACGACATTGAAGGCCTTTATTGTGAGGACCCACAGTGTTATTGTTTACTTGTACCATAGCATTGCTGCTTTCTCACGACAGTGTTGCTTCTCTGTAGTGACAAGTTTATATCTCCAGGAAATCTCTTTGAACTGAAGGTGGTATAAAAACAATCTGGTTACTGCCGGCTTTGATCCAAGTTCATTCTGGATGATCATCTGATTTTAACAGCATTACAGAGCCTGGATATCTGCCCAGCATTGAAATGTTTCAGTCAGATCCATGCAGTTTAAAATCCTTTCTCCAGCTGTATGTAGTAAGTAGAAAACTGTTTTGACAGAGAAAAGCAGCATCACCAGCTGGAGTAAACCTGTTTCAGTTTGACAGGAAAAACACCTTGGATTGATAGGCATGGCGATACCCAGTTTGCATTTTTGTCAAGGTGTTGCGTAACTTGGAGGACACGGAGGGCCAGGTGCGATTCCTGATCATCCAGTACCTGATCACACGCAGCGAGTTCAAGAACAGGGTGGTGGACTTCGTCAAGGAGGTGAGTTGAATGTGTGAGTGAATCTGTATTTTTTTTTTTTGTTGCTGTATCTTGTCTTTTGTCATGTAGTTTCAAATGTATGTTCTTAACCCTTTCCATTCACAGACAGATAGACAGACAGACAGAGACACACACACACACACATGTACATCAGTAATTTAAATTACATTTTATCTTTAGATACATAACTAGACTACATGAAATCAGTCATGTAATTTTGTTTCTGTCATTCAGCGGCAAAAGTTTGTTACATGGAAACCTTCTTGTGACAATGTCCAATATACTACAAGTTTGGTTTTGGTGTGTTTGTGCATCATTTTGTCAACAGTCATTGTGTAAGATTAGCAATGTTTTTTTTCTTGTATGTTACTTGAAAGGATATTGCATGAATGTTAATTGTTTTCCCCACATTATTTTGACAGAATTTTATAAACCATTAGGACAAATGTGCAATGACCAAGACATCAGAGCCAAACCATGTGTCTCTATGCATAAATTAGCTCAAAGATACATGGTTGTGGCTCTGATGTATCATAAAAACGTGCTCACACTTTTGCAAGAGTGCGCTCGCAAACAGTACACGTGCACTTTCACATACACACACACACCTCCCCTACACACACACCCTAACACACACACACACACACAGAAACACACATACACCCATATTGATTCAACACTTGAGGTGAAAGCGAGCATGTTGTTTTTCTCCAGAACTCTCCAGAACACTGGCGGCAGAACAACTGGCATGAGAAGCACATGGCTTTCCACAGGGTAAGTAAGAAAGAGAATCTAAATGAAATTTGCACTTTTTTTTTTTTTTTTGAGTGTGTGTGTAGAAGGAGAATGAAAAAAAGGCAGTTCATCCCTTTGTTCATCCATAGGTATACCATTAAAAGAATTTCAGGCTGTGAATGAGATATGTTAAGAAAATGATTGGCAGTTTTGTCTATCAGTCTGTTTTAAAATGAACATTTGGTTAACATTAATAAAGACAGGTTTTTAATAGTAGAATTAAACATTAGTGGGCCACTGAAAGATATGCCTAGTATGTATGCTCTGTAAGGCAAGCCATGAATGACTTTGAAATGTGATGTAATTCTCAACTAATGAGTTGATATGAACATATTCAGATGTTCTGTATTATGGTGAAATCTGTGTACAATTCTGAAACGTTAAAAAAAAAAACACAACAAAAAAAAACAACCTGGTTTGTGTAGGGGATGAGCATTGTATAGAGGAAGAAAAATGGTTGATCGGTATGAAGTTTAGAAGCAAAATTTTGCTTTTGTTTTGGTCGCTTTCTATTGCTGCTTTTATTTCTATTTTGTATTTGTATTTGAAGAATTGCCGTGAAGAAAAATCTATCAGCTACTTGTCACAGGCTTATCCAGAGAAGTTCTACTACGAGGGAATCCAGGACCTCAACGTGCCTATCCAACACCAGTACCTGCCTGTCTACTTTGCCAACGTGTGCCTGCGCTTCATCCCTGTAAGTCATGGGGCATGCCGACCTGTCTACCCATGTGATTGACCGTATTTGTGTACACATATTTGGCAGAAATTTGACAAATACAGGAAACGTATAGTGAAACAAAACAAAGGCAAAAGAGGTTTGAAGAAAATTCTGGAGACAAAGTTCTTAAACTTAAAGCGAAACAAAACAAACACAAGAGAGGTTCGAAGAAAATTCGAGAGACAAAGTTCTTTAGCAGTAATTGCACTTGTCAGGTATAACCATGGTAGGAACTTTGACCAAAGAGTGACAGGCCTTGCTGACTTGTGTGTGCGAAATCACTTCAGTCTATGTATGCTTCTTCTTCAACAACAAACCCTGAAACATTTAAAACAACCAACCGAAGAAGCAGCTAAAGTGCAGTAATTTCTGCCAAAGCATTTTAACCGTAGCTAGTACAAGATCAGATAGTTATTACTTACAAGAAGAAGCCTCTGGTGTGCGATGGTATGTGACAAGGAAATGAATGCTTCCCCTCCTCTAACACCGCCAAACACACACACACACACACATGGGAAAAAAAAAGAAAAGAAAGAAAAAAGATGAAAAGACAAAACACATGACCCAGTGCATGGTAACAAGCATGCACACCCCCTTGAAATGGAAGTGTTGTTGCAGGTGTTTGATCTGATGATTCACCGACTGCTGGAACAGCTGCTGGTCAAGGTGCTGGACGGCATTCTGGACCACATCGGCTGCCTGTACAAGTTTCACGGTCAGTGCTTGTCCCTCACTCATCCTGTCTCAGTCGCCAGTATTTTCTGTGTGGCTGTCTTTGTCTGCAGTGTCACCTTTGGTCATTGCTTGTTCCTCACTCATCCTGTCTCAGTTGCCAGTATTTTCTGTGTGGCTGTCTTTGTCTGCAATGTCACCTTGTTTTTGAGATATCAGGTGCTGTACTGAAATGGAATGAAAAGTATATTGATAACATTTAAAAAAAAAAAAATCTTGTTTAATTAAGTATAAGGTCAGGCAGCTGTAACTGAACAGAAAAAAGAAATCTATATTCAGTTTACACATGGGGGCAAATTAATTTTCAGGAAATGCAATGGTGAGGGAAAAAAATGCCTCATTTTTTTTTTAACTCGCTAGGTCTCAGTGAGTGTCAGATTGACATTAAGAATGGCTTGAGGTGGACATTTCCAAAGTGTCTGAAAAAAAAAAAAAAGCCTAAAAAAACTTGAAATCCCCTCCTTCTGTTCCCCCCCTCAAGCCCCCCCCCCCCCCCCCCAGCCTGTTTTCCTGCCAGTGAAGCTTGGACAAATGAAAAATGTAACATCAAATAATGCCCCAACTATCCTAGGATTGCAAGTCTCATTCACTCTCCCCCTTCTCCACCCCCCAAATAACCCCATCCCCTACCCCAGATGTTTTGCAACAGGTGTCAGGGAGGGGAAGGAATGCTTCATCCTGAAGACTGTTTTACATGCCTGTGAAAGAAGACATCCAGAGGATTGGGGACGGGTCATATGATGATACATGCCTTCAATGTGACCGCTGGGATAGTGGAAGTGGTCCCAGGGTCCCAGGTATTGGAAGACACCAGACACAAGTTTCCTTCTCATGATTTTTTCCTTCATTTTCCTGCTTCTGGTTTTTCTTTCTTTCTGTGATATTACTTTTTTGTGCCTCTTAGTTAATGAGTGGTAAATGTAAATGCTGTATGTTGGATTATTATATCATGTGAGACTTTATTGTGTGCGACAGATCACCCCGTCACCTACCTCTACACCACGTTGTTCTACTATGAGAAGAGGCTGAGTTCTGTGCCCTTGGTGAAGAGAAGACTTATCAGTGCCATCATTGGTCAGTTTTTTTTCCCTTCGCTGTCTTGTTTCGTATGATATTAGTGCATGTTTATGATGTGTAGGCTTGTGTGCACATGGATATATGTTCTGAAATAAGACTAGCTAATTACACTTTCTTTTTCCTGGAATCAGTCGTATGTCAGCAAAGTCAATTGACAGTGACGTTCAGGCAAATTTCCTGATAAGTTTTTGATTTGTGAAACAGACTTTAAAACAGATAACTTTCAAGCAAGTTTTTGAGCTGTGAAACAGACTTTAAAACAGATAACTTTTCAAGCAAGTTTTTGATCTGTGAAACAGACTTTGAAACAGATAAGTTTTTGGGGCAAGTTTTTGATCGGGTGAAACAGACCTTGAAACAGGCAAGTTTTTTGGCAAGTTTTTGATCTGTGAAACAGACCTTGAAACAGGCAAGTTTTTAGGCAAAGTTTTGATCCATTAAATAGATTTTTGAAACTAGTCATCATTTACTAAATATCGTCGTAATATGTTGATTGCTGCAATTTTTTTTTAAAAAAACATGTTTTGCATTCCTTGTCGCACCAGCTTTCTAGCCCACGCTATTACACGTGGTTTGTCGTTCGGAATTTGCTTCCTACACTTGTTTACACCCCTCCCATTCATTTGCCGCATTTCGATCGGCTTCGTGTGCGTGGCGATCGCATCGCCCTTCGGCATTGCTGTTACACGTGGCGTTACTCAGCACTTTTGGTTCACGCCACGGCCGTTGCTCCGCGCACGGTTTCGTTCATCGCTACTGCGTTTTCTGTCACTGTGCGAGCTTGTTTACTTTTATATTTCCATTGTGTTATATTGCTATGGTGTGCGCACGGTCGATCGACCTGTATACCCTCCTCGATCGACCGTCGTGTTACGATCGTGTGCTCCGGTTTTGCTCGGCGCCATTGCCCAAAATGGTGAAGGACTCGGTTGGGCCGAGCAGCTCTGACGTTCAGAGTTCGCTCGCTTTCCCGGAGGACCAACGAGTTGGTTCCAACTCCGAGCAGACCGTTTCTTCCCGCGGGGGAGAACGGACGGCCGCGGTAGTTGGAGACAACCTTCCCGCGAAGGGGACGCGGGACTCTCCCTCCTCTACCCGACCGCCGGACGCACGAACGTTGCGTTCGAAAGCTACTAGGCAATTGGCTGCTATTTCCAAATGCTTATCGTTCACCCTGCCCAGAAAATCAAAGGGCAAGGCCCCACTTAGGGACCCACTCAAGTCTAAGCATCCAAGCGGGATTCCGCTTCTCCTCCAGCCACCCTGCCTTCTAGCTTTCCTGCACATAGTCAGACATCCGTTTACTATGCCCAGTCACGCGACCCTCGGCCCCCGGGGACCTTTGCTGGGGCGCGGACAGGCACGGGTGACGGTTTTGGACTGGAACCTCCACCCGTCACTCGCATTTATGAGACGCGCGGGTCCACGTCTCCCCCCCCATCTGGACTCGCCGTCTCACGACGTTCTTCCCCACCGTGCACAGGTGCAGCCAACACCCCTGCACGAGGAGCGTCCCGTTATCTCCGGACGCAGTTTTATGGCCACGTCTTGGCAAGACCATGCATGACCATAACTCTGGGCATATGGGAACACCGAGTGCCTCCACCGGTTGTGAACATACACAAGGACGGCCGATCTACCCCGCTCGCCCGTCGCAGGTTCCCCTAGGGGTTCAGGACGCTGGGGGTCCGACCTACTCGGCCCCCCTTTTGGGCAACGTCCTCGGTCCCGTTCCTCCGGGGGGAGGATCTACCAGCGGGACCACGGGTAACCGGCCCTATTCCCCTGGGTCCCAGCGCACTCCCGGGGGGGGGGGGGGGGGGGGATGACATACCATGGTCGAACACTACCCCCCCTCTGCTGCTCAAGGTTACCCCGGTCCCCGGGGAGTCCCTGCACAGTACCCTGGGCCGCCACAGCCCGCTTATCTCCCCGGGGACCAGTGGCTCTATGCCCCCGAGAGAGACCAGTGACTTTACACCCACTCACAACCGGAACAGCTATATGGTCGCTTGTGGCACCCAATCTCACAGACCTGGGTCGACCTTGGTCTCCCACCTCGGGCGCTGTCCGATCGGCAGTCCGGGCTCTCCCACCCTAGCCCGTCTGCTGAGCACAGAGCCACGAGGGGCCCGCCCTCCCCCCCCCCCCCCCCCCCTGCCACCACCCAACGAGGGCGGGACCCTCACGCACCCGCGCAGATGCCCCTGAGGAGGACCTACCTTCCCAGGAATTCGACTCCCCACACCCGGAGGACGACGACGATGAGGACCTCTTCTCATCCCTTTACGATATCCGCACCATTGACCGGTTTCGACCGGACTTGGAGTCGAGGGAAGCCCCTCCCTCTGCCGATATCTTGGCCAAACTCAGGCTCGTCGCTCCTCAGTCCCTCCTCTCTTCGCTGTGGGAGAGTCCGGCAATCCGCGCCAGGGGTGCAGACGCCGTCCCCCACCGGGTCAAGACCTTCCCCCGGCACCAATGCGACCCCCTTCGGCTCCCTCCTCTCGGGACCCGCAGGAAGCACCCAGTGACCTCCCTCCTTGCAGACAATCCGGCGACCAGGGAGTGGGCCATCTCCCAGTCTGATTGTCGCCTGATGCCCAACCGGGCCCCCCTACTTCGGGCACCATCTCCTTTAAAGCATTAAAGGGACTGCGACCGGGTAGCCCGGATGGGCATCTTACACACCATTGCAGGGCATGCCTACCTTTCCATGCTCTTGCAGAGGGCGGAGGTACTCTGGCCTGGGGATGACGGCGCGTCCCAGTGCCTTCGAACAATACCTCCGAACCACACCATGAGGACGAATCTCGCTTATTCAGCGATCCCTTTATGCGACACCTAGTCAACAGGATATCGCATCACTGGCCGGCTGCGGCGGACAGCGCAGCAACAAGCCACTTCTAGTGGCAAGAAAACACGGTGCTTACACGCTCTTCACTCCCCGGCACTCAAGGCTTCCCTTCGGTGTGTCCCGGGCCAGGATCACTCGCACTTTGGCGAGTACTCCACCTCGGATATGTCCCTTGCGGTCGAGGAACGCAAGCAGGCGGCGTCCTTTGCCCCCCGGCCTCAGCCACGCCCTTCAGGGCCCCCCTATTGGTCTTACCCCAGGTCCATCGGGCCAACACCGTATCCCCGACAAGCCCCATCTCCCAACGCCGGGCCGGCTAAGCGCCCTCTAGATTTGCAGAGGTCAAAATCGAAACCTCACCAGCAACTCCATTTTCGGTTCGCCCAGTGACTAGGGGACACACCCGCGGTGGGCACGGAACAGGGACAAC
>JADBJO010033160.1:0-7500 GCA_016801955.1 Conus betulinus
TAATTGCTTTTTTTTTTTTTAATTGACGTCCGGTAAAGAAAAAAGAAAATAACACATCTTAGCAAACATTTTTGACTCGTACATAGAAATAATCATTTAAAAAAAAAAAAACGCACAAAGGACATTCATCAGTTTCACAAAACAAAAAAAACAAAACAATTACGCCAATAAGGCAAATTCACATGATGATTACGCGGTGGAGAGAGAGAGAGAGAGAGAGAGAGAGAGAGAGAGAGAGAGAGAGAGAAGATAGAGAGAGAAGCGTGACAAACTTATGGTCTGCTTTTTTGTGAGATACTGGTTACGAGGCGAGAGACAACCCAAGCCACCAGTTTCCTGTGAACATCGGCATGCCTTCATCGTTCACGCACTACACAACACAGAGTCTAGTCAAGACTCTGCCGCCCTCCCTCCCATACTTCACTGGAATGGACAACCCTGACAGAGAGAGAGAGAACCACTGGGCGTGGGGAGTGGGGAAGGCTTGTCACAACATTGTGGGCCTTGTTACCTCACCTCACTTGTCGGCGACTGTATTGTCAGTCAACAGCCTAGTGTTTCCCATAACCCATGATGACACAGGGAGTTATGTTTGAACGTGAAATCTATTTATCTTCTTCGTACCCCCTTACGTTGAAAGGTCTGTTGTTATGAGACCTCGTGGATAAAAAAAAAAAAAAAAGGTCGTTGTTACTATCTTGCCACGACGGAACAAGGCTGTTTGGTTTCAAAGAAGTTCATGAACACACACACACACACACACACCACACACACACTCACACGCATGCATATACGCGCGCGCACGCACACACACACACACACACACACACACACACACGCACACGCACACACATGCACACACACGCGCGCACGACACAACAAAACACACACGCACACACACATACACCACACACGCGCGCGCGCACACACACATACATATATACACATGTACAAGCACACACATACACACAGACACACGCACACACACACCACACACACACACACACACACACACACACACACACACACACACACACACACACACACACACGTCCATTTTCATCAACACAGAGAGATGTAACGAATATGAAGAGAACGTTCTAACATTAACAGTGATCATGAACATCGTCCTTGATGACCTTGAGCAGTCAGGGTTTTGATTTTCAAATGAATTATATCGCTGAACTAGAAAAAAAAAAATGTACCTAGACGAACAGAATAAATAAGAATGGAGACGTTTTGAAGAAAGTGCGTGCGTGCGTGTGTGTGTGTGTGTGTGTGTGTGTGTGTGTGTGTGTGTTGTGTGTGTGTGTGTGGTGCGCAGCGCGCGCGCGTACGTACGTGCATGCGTGCATGTGCGTGCGTACGTGCGTGCGCGTGTGTGGGTGTGTGTGTGTGTGGGGGGGGGGGGGGGCATGCTGCGCGCAGCGCGTGTGTGTGTGTGTGTGTGTGTGTGTGTGTGTGTGTGTGTGTGTGTGTGTGTGTGTGTGTGTACACCGCGCGCGCGCGCGCGTGTGCGTGTGTAAGAAAAAAAAACTGTTTATTGGAAAAGAAAATGAAGAGAAATTGCCTCTGTGTGTCTTGTTAATGCCGAGCGTCATCAAAAGTTACGGGATGGTTTGTTGGGTTAACTCATTCAACGTTAATTTTCTCTTCTGCCAGCCGAAGTACTCAACAGTCAGACAATGCTTAATTTGAAGGAGACGTTTTGCACCATTACAAAGCAAACCAAAATTAGTCCCCTCATAAAGGGCTTCGTTACTAACAATAAGAGTGAAAAAGCAAGAGACGTTTCGCTGGGAATTGATTGTAGGCAAGAGCTGCTTGGGTTAGTTTCGACTGAAATTTTTCTGCACCATGTCTTGAGTTTTCACGTTTCGATTCTTCAGTTCAATGCTGATGTTGAACTTTAGCACGGGAGGGGTTAATGCTCAAAAAGGGGTTACAGGTTTACATCCTCTGGCGTCAAACTGAAGAAAACCAATGACGAAATTAAAAGAAAAATAAAACAACTCGCATACATTGCAGCCTTTCTCAGGCGCAACTCTCATTTGATTTTTATTTTACAAACCCGGCAAACCACACACTAAAGCTATACCAGTAAGTCAATTATCATTTTACAGCTCCCCCCCGAAAAAACAACAACAAACAAACAAACAAAAAACATTTAGCTGAAAAGCAAGCACACGGGATATCCTTTGTCAAATTTCACCAACTATGAACTGTTTTATTGATTAGAGGATCTTATGTCATTCCAAATGAATGTAATTTACTCTAAGACCAGCAGTATCTGGGAACGTTGTCGGAGAATGTGGGAGATGTTCCGTCTTTACACTCCCACTCTCCACCCCCCCCCCCCCCCCTTCCCACGCACATTCACCACCCATTCCTTTCCCCCCCTCTTCCCTTCCATTCCTCCCGCCTCTTCTCCATTCCCCCTCCCCATCCACTCCACTCCCTTCACCCCACAAAAATCCCCGCCTTCAACCCAAACCACTTCCTTTCACACACAAAAAAAGTCAACAACAAAACAAACAGCCAGCGATAATAGCGTGTCGCGAACCGAAATCTTTTCTTTCCTGGACCCATATAATCATTCACACCTACCTCGACATCCCCCCCCCCCCCCCCCTTGCCTCCCACCTGATCGGAGTCCCCGATACCAATTAACTCCCCCTGAGCTGTCAATCTGTCATGTGGAAGGAAGGGAAGGTACCAGGCGGGGTCAGACGTGGGATGGACAGAAACCAGCCAGGTGTCAAATTCCGGCCTACAGCCCTCGGTCTGTAAACTACTCGTCAGCCAAGAAGACCTCGGGATAGAAAGAAACGCCGGGGTGTCGCTGTTCACAAACACCCCGGGTGAGATCAAAACAATCGTCCAGCAGGCCCAGCAGCAGCGAAAAACGGCTGCAACAACATCCCCCAGCGCGGACCAAATGACCGTCCCCCCCCATCGGCTACGGAGGAGAGGCACAGGCGAAGGTCTTCCGGCTGAGGACTGGACACAATAGCCAGTGTGTCCATCACCTGCACACGGTGTGCGGCCCTGGAGAGTCAGGCGAGTGTCCCTGTGCTCAGAGCCCCATGACCGCAGCCTCCACAGCTGCACACAGCATACTGTGGCACGGGGCAGGGTCCTGTCAACACCAACGCCCTGGATGTCAAGCTCCACGGCGGCCCTGTGGGACCTAATTAGGACAGCAGCTCTCATCCAGACCGCTACAGTGAACTTCAAAGAGCTTTCATCCGGAACCCCAGATTGAACCAAAATTTGGAAAGAGAGGGGGTTAGTTACCACCAAGGACAGAGACAAACAGAGTACAGGACTAGACACAATGCATTTCGACCTCTCGGGTCTTCTTCAGGCGAAAACAAATAACATTTATGATAGTGACAAGATGAACATGTAGCCACTCAGCTTCGCTTCTCCAGAGTGAACTTCAAAGAGGGATAATAATTGCAGGCTAAAATGGAAACAAGAGCAAAGACAGAATTACTCCTCCGCCGCCCAAACGAAAGTATAAACAACTTACAAAATACGGGGAGACAATACGAGTTATTGTCATCATTTTAACCCGTGTTGTCTCCCCCTCAGCCGTGTTTCCATTCCGTAACCTTGTTACAACCCGGTTCGGAGATATCAGTGACTGTCATTCGTCTTCATTCTTCAATGTTTTTTTGCTTTGCCTGAAGACGACCAAATCGGTTGAAACACGCGTTTGTTTGTTTTGTATTTTGTTTATTCCTTCGTTCGGCGGTCCAGTAATTCTGTCTTTGCACTGGACTGAACGACGAGGGGAACGAAGAAGCAGAAAAGTAAAAGTTGGGTTCTGGGTGCCAGAGTGGCTCAGTTGCAGAATGCAGTCAGACATTAAGAATTCCAATCCCTCTGCCCATCTCAACGTGCTGGTGTTCTGTGAGAGTGGAGTTTAAAATTTCTCTCTCTCTCTCTCTCTCCTCTCTCTCTCTCTCCTCTCTCTCTCTCTCTCCCTCTTCTCTCCTCGCTCTCTCTCTCTCTCTCTCTCTCTCTCTCGCTCCAGTTTTTCCCTGTTCACCATATTACCTGAAGAAGGTGCAGAGTCGAACAGAACAAAACCAAACCTAACACAACCTAAACCCAGCAGACAGAAAGATCTGAATATGAAGTTGACGTGGATTGAATCTGAATGCAAGCCAATGCACAAATAAACACACAAAGTGTGAAGTCACGCTTATTTGGTTCACGATACTGAACAGACACGTGAATACAAGGCAGATGCTTTCCTTCACACGTTACAAACAACAGGCATTACAACAAATGCACAAAACATACTCACCAGATCACAACCAGCATGAGAAAATAATGCTGTAGCGAATTGGGGAGTATCGTTGTGCGAATTTTGTAATATTTGTTTGTTTGTGATGTCTGAAGTGGACAAATTTTGTCGAACATTCACTCGCCTGTTTCTACATTGTGAATTACATACCCGTCACTTTGCACACTGTTGTGTGTTTTTTAATTAGTTTTTGGCTTGTTTTCAGTAACCCCACAGTGTCTTTCTGTCCAAATCTTACTGATTGTAACCGAACCAAACACAACCTACTCCCGTCAGACACAGAGATTTGAACCAGGAGGAGCAGTGGACGTTGAACATGAAGTAACCCGTATTAAAATCAACATGACATGAACCCAGCAGACACGGACATTTGAACGTGAAGTTACCAAATCTAATATAGCCTATACCTGGCAGACATAGAGATTTGAACCTGAAGTGGCGTTGGGTGTTGAACTTGAAGTAACATAACCTTATTCAAAGGCGTCAAACTCAACGACATCACATACAGCATTGCAGGCCTGCCATAGCTGTCTCCAGATCGCTGACTGATAATCCAAACCACACGGCCAGACCAACAACAGGGGCGGACCACTATGTGAATGGCTGGTTCCAAAAGGGTTAAGGGGGCATCAAAACAAACCCTTCACGTTGTTCCCGTATCTGAGGCGAAACCTGCAGAGTTTTCAGAAGTTGATCGTTCACACTAGAGATGGGACCTATTGGAGATCGACTTTCAAGAAATGAGGCTCGGAATGTTGATGTTCACAACCATGGGAACCCTTAGCGAGGGAGTCGACCCACATACAGCCTCATCCTAGGTGTGGGATCACAGTGAGGGGTAACTTTGAAGTGTCAGCCTGACTGTGGTCACTCGGCAGGCCCGAGCACTTGACCCTGGCTGGTCAGGTCGGCTTGGTTTGGAAGGATACTTAGAGGCCGGGAAAACAGCCTTGGGGGTCCGGTTGTTTCCGCTGAGGAGAGCTCGAGTCTTGAGAGAGGTTGATTTCCACGAAGGGAAATCATTTGCAACGGAGTTGACCCATGTCGGGTTTCGCCTCAGATACGGGAACAACGTGAAGGGTTGTTTTTGATGCCCCCTTAACCCTTTTGGAACCAGCCGTTCACATGGTGGTCCGCCCCTGTTGTTGGTCTGGCCGTGTGGTTTGGATTATCAGTCAGGGATCTGGAGACAGCTATGGCAGCCCTGCAATGCTGTATCTGATGTCGTTGAGTTAGAGACGCCTCGAACGGTTCCATAGCTGGCTCAGGCGTGGCTGTGGCCACAAGGGGGTCCTGACAAGACCTCGTTCAAAGAGGGTGGGGAGGTCTGCAGCATGGCAGCGTGCTGGCTGAAGGCCATTTCTTTCTTCACTGAGCTGAGCGTGGTGAAAGATGTAATGCTGATTGCGCTATTCAAGCGTTCGTGAATGCCAAGGTGTCTTGATGCTTTGCCTAGGGTTTTGCAATGTACCATTAGGATGAAACGTATTAATAGATGGTAGATAACATTTTATGTCCTTATATTTGATTGTTCAAACTACATTTTCAAATAACTCGCAATGTAAAAAAAAAAAACACCTAAATTTCCACCATCGTTTAACAAGTACCTCTGCAAATGAGAAGGAACCAGCGTTTTCCTGAAACTGAAAGCTGCAGTTCAGTATTATCACAGATTCTATTGTTGGTAATCAATAAACTGATGCTAGAATGCATAAACTGGAGAGCCTTTTTTATCATGATCGGTGGATTAACTTTAACACACGCGCTGCAGGTTCCTGGTCTTTGAACACTAGACAAACTGGCTTGTGAACGTCGCCCTTGCTGGCTGGTGAAACAGACAGGATTTAGTAACAGTGTCTTCACATGATTAAAATACTGTCAGTGATAATAGTTTTTTTGATGATTCCTCTGTGTGTCTGAGTTGCTGCATAACTGCAAACGTGTGTTTGTCTATAGTTCATACTTTGATCGGCTGAATGGCCGCGTGGTTATTTTGTTGTGTAATCAGGCAATCAGTTACTTGGATGCTGTTCGATTGTTTGAACGTTCATGTGGCTGTTTTGTGCTTTATGGTTAATGCAAGTAGCCATTTGTCGATCTGAGCGCTTGTTTGTTGATGTATTTACACCCATGGGTTCCTTGCTGGGGCCGAAAACTCCAGACATGCATTCTTGGAGCGGGGTATGGCGGGTGAAACGTGAGGAGCCGTGGCGTGTAGTACGCACTATCCTGAGGTGGGTGTGATGGTACAGACAACAGATTTAGCGCTGGTTGGCTACTTAGCGCTGTGTGTCCTTTCTGAATGTTGTCGACCATGTGGACGCCACGCAGAGACCGGTAGTTTCACTTTTTCTTATCACGTTTCAGACAATTGTGTAACTTCTATCTGGCCCAAGTGATGCCTTGCCATTGAAAATTGTGTATTTACCAATCTCGGTGTCCACATCCCTACCGTTCGCAACGAGGAGGCCTTTTTTGCGGCTTTTCGCAATATATGTTCATCAATGTCATTGTGCTGTCCACACTTTGAATTGTCGACAACTTCTGTCGTTCACAACAGGGAAGTCTCCTTGTATGTTTATGTATGTTCATTATAACACGTATCCGCTATTCTTCATTGTCCATGTTTATGACTGTTCATAACTCCTGCCATTCACAACGGGGAGGTCATTATGATAGAACTGTTTCTCAAAGACATGGTGTACACCTACTTCCTTTCGCAACGGAGAGGCCTTCTGGATTTCTTTTTGTTTTATTGCTTGTAAATCCTTGCACCTTAATTTTGATCATGTCTATGTGCTGCAATGATGATATTTGGACATTTTTTTTTTTATTCTATGGCTTTACAATTTCACAATGAACAGTTGATATCCATCTTAGCTTAATTTGTATTTATATGTGCCTTGTTAACGTTTGGACTCTTTCCTGCTATGAACCTTTGTTGAATATGTACTTTAGGAAACTATTCCTAATGTTGAATGAGTACGTTTTTCAGTGTCTGTATTTTCCATAATGCCTCGCGTTCATGATTATCACTGTTGTGTATTTTAGTAAGTCACTTCGGTCCAAACGGTTCAATTCTGATTTGAAATACAGGAAAGAGGCAACGAGCTGGTGTTGATGTGGAGGAGATGGTGTCCGCACGCTTCCCCCTTCTCCTACTCTTACTACGAGCTCTCCCT
>JADBJO010033161.1:0-10000 GCA_016801955.1 Conus betulinus
CAACCGAAGAACTCGACAGTTGTCAACCAAACTGCTTTCTATGAGAAATTGATTGTAATACAAAGCGCTCCTTTGAGGACGATTATAAAACACAACTGTTTCCTTTGTGAAGTTGACTTAAACCTAAGTTTACATTTTTTGAGATAAGCTTATTGAAATCAATTGCTCCTTATAGAAGTTTGATTTACCCAAACTGGCCCTTCTTCATCCTAAAAGTTTACGTGTGAATTCTTATTTTCGATTTTTCGTTTTTGAATTTCATTATTTTGTGTCCGCTTATGTTAAATGTCTGGCTGACGCAGCGTCAGCTCGAAGTGGTTACCAATGGCGATTCACGGAGCCCCACAGTTAGTTCTTCAAATTTGCTTAAGTCAACAAATGGTTTTCCACCAGGGAAAAAAAGAAAGAGACTGTCCGAGTACAACATTCTGTTGTGGCAAAGACAAGATTTAGAAAGTTACCAGATCTGGACCCCTCCGCTCCCCCCCACCCTTCCCCCTCCCCGTTACACAATTATCACAAAAAAAATTATCCCAAGCAGCTGGGAAGAGGACGGGGAGGGGAAAAAAGGGTGGGTGGTGTGGTGTTAGGCAGCAGCCCACTCCTCCTTCAATATCCCTGCGATCCCGCCCCCCCTCCCCCCCCCCCCGCCCCCCGCTCATCTTCCTGCCTGTTACGTGATTCAAACTGGAACGAATATTTCTCTCTCTCTCTCTCTCTCTCTCTCTCTCTCTCTCTCTCTCTCCCACGCGCACCTGCCCACCATTTTTCACACGAAACGTGCCATTTTGACCGTGAATGCTCACAGCAATCCGCAGCTCTGCAGGTTGCTTGATAACATGGATCATCCCGCTGGTCGACACCTGTGTGCCGTGTTTGATCAGTTTTAAATGCTGGAGTGCAAGAAAGTCAGGATAATACTGAAAAATGCCGTGTTCGCCGCCAAACAATAGCATGTACTAACGGTTAGTGTAATTACAGAACTCAAATGTTTGGTCACCACACACACACACACACACACACACACACACACACACCACACACATGCACACGACACACACACGCACACACCCACACACACACACACACACACACACACACACACACACACACCACACACATGCACACAGATACACATGCACACATTCACACACACGCACACACACCCACACACACACACACACACACAAACATGCACTCCCCCCCCCACACACACACACACACAACACACACACACACACACACACACACACACACACACACACACACACACACACACATGCACACGACACACATACACACACCACCACACACACACACACACACACACACACACACACACAGATACACATGCACACATTCACACAACACGCACACGCCACACACACACACCACACACACACACACCAAAGATACACACACAACGTGCGCTGACGCGCGCGCGCGCGCGCGCGCGCGCGGCACACACAACACCACACACACACAGCACACACACCACACACACACACACACACACACACATGCGAGGACGCTCCGACAAACATATGTAACACTTTCATTTCTCCTAGCCCCAGTGTGAAGGAATGAAATCTAACAGAGCAAATCGGTTTTGACATGAGTGAAGTCCTAATCACTGATGTTCCTGTGCAAGAAAGCCGCATGGAATCTGTCTTATAAATCACATGACACACGCAGTAAACAAGAGAACGGCATAGACATAAAGTAGACTGGAACGAGAGTGGAATGTAAAAGCGACAGTGAGTCTGTATCCAAATCCTACAAGCTCCAAGTAAATGCAAAATTAGGTGGAATATATATAGGACTGGAAAAAAAAAACAAACAAACTTGGAATGTAAGAAAGCGACATTGTGTCGTGTCTCGCAAACAGCATAACATTCCTAGTTAAATTGGAAATGGGGGCCGGGATAGCTCAGTTGGGTAGAGCGCCGGACTCGTGATCCTGGTGTTGCGGGTTCGAATTTCGGTACAGGGGGATTTTTCCCTCGAGTTAACATTGGTTCTGACTCCATTCCCCATACAATCCTTCGAATGAGACTATAAAC
This sequence comes from Conus betulinus, assembly GCA_016801955.1. Taxonomy (NCBI): domain Eukaryota; kingdom Metazoa; phylum Mollusca; class Gastropoda; order Neogastropoda; family Conidae; genus Conus; species Conus betulinus. Next base: position 2,064 of record JADBJO010033161.1, read on the forward strand.
CGAGGCTCCGTATGTGAACGCACGCACAACATCTTGTGCACACGTAAAATCCCCATCACAAACTTTCGGAAGAGAAGGCCAGTTTGGCCGTTGGTATGGATGACACGTCACACATAGCATGCACCTTCCCCGAAGATGGAGTATGCTGCCTTAATGGCGGGATAAAAACACGGTCATACACACAAAACCCACTGCCTGTCTGTACAGGCAGTGTCCGCAGGAGTATCAGCCTGCGTACGCAGAAAGAAAGCAGTGTAGCTTCTTAAGATGGAACAAGTTTGTTCTCTCTCCTCTCTCTCTGTGAGAGAAGAGAGAGAGAGGAGACAGAGACAGAGAGAACGAGTGAGAGAGAGAGAGAGCGTGCGTGTGTGTACATACATAATTCTCTCTCTCTCTCTCTGCCTCTCTCTCTCCTCTCTGTGCGTTGTGGTGTGCGTGGAGAGAGAGAGAGAGAGAGAGAGAGAGAGAGAGAGAGAGAGAAGAGAGAGAGAGAGCGTGCGTGTGTGTACATAAAATCTCTCTCTCTCTGTGCGTGTGTGTGTGTGAGGGAGGAGAGAGAGAGAGAGAGAGAGAGAGAGAGAGGAGAGAGAGAGAGAGTGCGTGTGTGTGTGTTGTGTGTGTGTGTGTGTGTAGAGAGAGAGAGGAGAGAGAGAGAGAGAGAGAGAGAGAGAGAGAGAGAGAGAGAAAGCGTGGGTGTGTGTCTACATACACAATTCTCTCTCTCTCTCTCTCTCTCTCTCTCTCTCTCTCTCTCTCTCTCTCTGTCTCTCTCTCTCTCTCTCAGGTTGTCACAATACTCACTGTCTTCATAGTTGGGAGGTATCTTGGCATCATGGCGGGACACCAGGTCCTGGATCACCCTTTCCCTGTCAGACAGACAAACACGACGACAACCCATAACACACCGTTATGATACAGAGCTGGATGACACTCACACAGTGACTCCACTCCACTCGCAAAAAATAATCACCACCGCCACCCCTCAGCCACCCCCCCCCCCCCCCCCCCTCCTCCAACAAGTATTATACAGCCTTATAACTCACATCCTTATCGCATGTTAGGTTACAGAATAGATCTGTTCCGAAAGAAAAAAACAAAAACTTCAGAGGAAGATACCGTCTGGAAACATACGCCTGTCTTCCCCACTACAAACAGAGTTACCCTTTCTTAGTTCATGGGTCAAGCAAAAAGCGTAGACAGTGAGTTGCAAGATGGGGGGAAATCGAAACAAATAATAAAAAGTGCATGTAATAACTCCGCAAAACAAAATATACAAAACGAATCACGAGACAAAACACGACGTGTTTGGACCTCTTAGGTCTTCTTTAGGCAAGAGAAACAACATTCAGGACAACGAAAATGAAGAAAGAGCGACTACTTCTCATATTCGGTACAAGATGGGCGTTGACGTTATTTGTATTTCCGCCTGTAGTCCGCTCCCTTTGATTGTGATACAGCGCTGGATGGTACTCACACAGTGACACCACTTCACTCGCAAAACATACCCACCCCCTCCGTTCAGCCGCCCTGCCGAGGGAGGGAGAGAGAGAGAGAGAGAGAGAGAGAGAGAGAGAGAGAGAGAGAGAGAGAGAGAGAGAGAGAGAGAGAGAGAGAGAGAACAGACCGACAGATAGACAGACCGAGAGACAGACAGACAGACAGACAGACAGAACAGACAGACAGACAGACAGACACAAAGTGAAAGGGATTCAGACAGAGAAAGAAACACATAGCGACCGGACTGAGACCTACAGAGACGGCGGGTGAAGAGAGAGCCCCCCCCCCCCCCCCCCCCCCCCCCCCCCCCCCCCCCCCCCACCTATAGCAAGAGCTATCGATTCGCCCCCCCCCCCCCCCCCCCCCCCCCCCGTTCTGTCGGAGTGCAGAGCATTGAGACCGACATTGGGTCTGCAAACATAAGAGTCTTGGCTTGTGAGCCTGTCCTAATTACATCAGGAATTCTTGTTTTCATTTCAACAGTGTGTGTGCGTGTGTGTGCGTGTGCGTGTGTGTGCGTGTGTGTGCGTGTGAGTGTGTGTGTGTGTGTGTGTGGTGTGTGTGTGTGTGTGTGTGTGTGTGTGTGTGTGTGTGTAAGACCTCGTGCACACACGCGTGTTTTTGACAAATGGTTCTGGACAAGTGAGAGAATTGAATGCACCACATTCATGAATTCAGTGGACCCCATTTGCATACATCGCAGCCTTTCTCTTGTATTCACTCACACACACACCGCGCATAAATAGGTAGATAGAATGACAGACAGGCAGATAGGTAGACAGACAGACAGACTGACATATAGACAGATAGATAGATAGATAGAGGGATAGATAAGTAGATAGATTGATAGAAAGACAGACAGATAGATAGATAGATTGGTTGACTGACTGATTAATATACACATGTATTACAGAAATATAGATATATAGATAGATAGATGGATAGATAAATATGTAGATTGTAGATAGACAGATAGATAGAGGGATAGAGGGATAGATAAATAGATTGATAGAAAGACAGACAGATAGATAGATAGATAGAGAGATAGATAGATAGATAGATAGATGGATAGATAGATAGACAGATTTACTGATGGATAGATTGATTGACAGATACATTGATTGATATACATACTATTACAGATAGATAGATCGATTTTTGACATATGTATGCTTTTGTGTGGAAGTTTGAATGTGCGCAGACCGAGTTTATCTCTCCCTGTAACACTTCAATCAAATTAACAACTAATACATGCAACAAGTTACCGAACCACAGCGGTAGATAACAAGAGTCGCAACTGGGAAACAACATTTGCACTTTCCACTCTCGTCACATCAATGACTTCCCTTTAGGACCTTTCACCCCCCCACCCCACCCCACCCCCCTCCGTCTCTCTGTACCCCCCTTCCCCCCCCCCCATCCCCCCCCCCCAGCATCCATCCGATATCCCCACTCGCAGATCTTCTCCCCAGAGCTGCTGAATGTGGTATGTATGGGCCAGGTGTAGCAAGACCTTGACCATACACCACTTGTTTCTCCCATTGAACGGATGCAGTTGTGACAACAAATGTTGCTCAACTATGCCCGGCTCAACTGTTGTCCTCTGTATTTTCTCATGCCTGTACTAAGTTCGTGTTCAAACTTCCGATGTTGGTACGTATGCGTGGGTCACTAGATGGAGGAGGAGGAGTGAGGTGTAGAGTGATAGCGGAAGGGAGGGGAGGAGGGTGGTGGGGTGGGAGCTGTGGTTTGGTCTCGCTCTGATGGGGTCAGTCCATCTGTAAGGCATTGAGGAGTTATTTCCTCAGGAGTGGATTTCGTGACCAACTGATAGCGAACCTCTCTTTAGACTGCTGGGCCTTGGACTGAGAGAGAGAGAGAGAGAGAGAGAGAGAGAGAGAGAGAGAGAGAGAGAGAGAGAGAGAGAGAGAGAGAGTCAACAATTAAACGCACAAAACAAACAAGTTAGTTAGGAAGCAAAAACAAAACAGACAGACAGCAGTCGAACGAACAAGTAAAAAGACAACGACGACAATGACGACGACGACGACAACAACGACAACAATAACACTGCAATCTACCCATTAATCAAGTAGTAAACTACATATACATAATGCAAAATGTCATTGAAGGTGCTTAGAAGATTTTTAAATGGAAAAAAGAAATCTGCGGTCAAAAATCAGTTTATACATACATACATACATACATACATAGATACATAGATACATACATACATACATACATAGCCCGGAGCCGAAAATCTTCACAAAGATTTGAATCAAAGAATTACCGCATGCAAGAGTGAGATCTGCTTGTTGGCGGGCGGGGACAATAGAGAATTTTTTCACACAGACCAGCGTGTGGAACTCGATCAATGGATTCCCACTCTGGAACCGGGACATGTGGCCCACTCCGTCATTTTGTCTGCGTGTATCTTTTCTTCAAATGGGAGAATAATCTCTCTCTCTCTCTCTCTCGCTCTCTCTCTCTCTCTCTCTCTGTGCTGTGCGTGCGTGCGTGCGTGTGTGTGTGCGGCGCGCGCGCGCGCGCGCGTGTGTGTGTGTGTGTGTGTGTGTGTCTGTTCGTCTCTGTCTCTGTCTGTCTTTCTCTCTCTCTCTGTCTGACTCTCGGTCTGTCTGTTCGTCTCTCTCGTCTCTCTCTCTTCTCTCTCTCTCTCTCTCTCTCTCTCTCTCTCTCTCTCTCTGTGTCTGACTCTCGGTCTGTCTGTTCGTCTCTCTCTCTCTGTCTGTCTGTCTGTCTGTCAGTCTGTTTGTTTGTCGTCTCTCTCTCTCTCTCCCTCCCTCTCTCTCTCTCTCTCTCTCTCTGCCTGATTGTCTGTTCGTCTCTGTCTCTTCTCTCTGTTCAGGTCTACCTTGATACCACACACACACACACACACACACACACACACACACACACAGAGATCTATATAAACACATGCATTTCCCTCCCTCCCACTCTCTCTCTCTCTCTCTCGTCCTCTCTCTCTCTCTCTCTCTCAGCCACACATTCTCTCTCTCTCTCTCTCTCTCTCTCTCTCTCTCTCTCTCTCTCTTCCGCTCTCCCCTCTTCCGCCTCCCTCTTCTGTCTCAGCCACACATTCTCCTCTCTCTCTCTCTCTCTCTCTCTCTCTCTCTCTCCTCTCTCTCATCTCTCTCCTCGTCTCTCTCTCCTCTCGATCTCTCTCCTCTCTCTCTCTCCTCTTCTGTCTCAGCTCACACATCTCAGCTTCTCCACCTCTCTCTCTCTCTCTCTCTCTCTCTCTCTCTCTCTCTCTCTCTCTCTCTCTCGCATACATGAATGCACACACAGGCATGCACACCACCGGTCGTTACCTCTCGCTGGCCAGACTCGTGACAAAGGCAGGGAGATTAAGCTGGCTTTAACGCTGCAGGAGCCATATCGATCTGACCCCCACGTCTCCAGTTCCAGTGCCGCTCAAACACCTCGGCCTTTTACTAGGGTGTAATGCCTGATGCCAACGGTGGGCCTTCCTTTTCTCTGCTTTTTGATTTCTTTTAGAATCAAACATCGTTAGTTTTCTATACGGTGCAATACCTGCTGCAAACGGCACAGACTACACACACACACACACACACACACAACACACACACACGCACGCACGCACGCACGCACGCGCGCGCGCGCACACAGACACACACATGCACACACACACACACTCTCTGTCTCTCTGTCTGTCTGTCTGTCTGTCTGCCTCTCTCTCTCTCTGTCTTTTTCTCCGTCTCTGTATCTGTCCCTGCCTCTGTCTATCTCAGTCTTTGTCTGTCTGTCTGTCTCTATCTCTGTCTCTCTCTCTCTCTCTGAGTCGTCAGTCACCCACCGAAGTGGCCCACAGTCAAAAAGAACGCTATGGGGTGAATCCTAGAGTGGCCCCAGCCCGCAATCGCAAAGTCTTCCAAATCGCCTGCACTGGGTCAGACTGACCTTTTTTTGTCTAACGTGTGCGAGTGAACACGCATGGAGATCTGTGTGTCTCATGTTCGCCGGTAGATAGTCCCCTCAGCGAGGAGGGGTGTGGGGATGGGGGTGGGGTGTGTGGCGAGAGGAAGGGTGGCGGTTTCGCCGTTTCGCATTTCGCCGTTTCCTGCTGCTCACCGTTTTTTACCGTTTCAGCCGTAAGACAATGGAGGATTTAGGAATCTGTCCACCTTGCCATATTAAGTTTACTACGAACTACACACACTATACACATCACTTCCAAAATAGATCTGTAAGTCTGATGTTTGGGCGGGAAAAGGGGGAAAGAAAACAAAAGAGTGGTGTGTATGAGTGGTTGATTCTCATGCATTTTACAGTCTTTAGTGTTTACTCTTTGCTTACTACTGTCTTTTCTGATTTTTTTCCTCGATTTTGTACATGTTTGCGTTTATGTATGTGTGTATGTGTAAAGTATGTTTATGTACATGTATAGATTTACATTTTTTGTATACGTGTGGGTATGTATTTTTTTGTTTGCGTCTTTTGTTTGGCATAGTAACTTTAATAGTCTCCTGCAATTTCCTTACACATGCGTAATTACAACATTTGAACACACTATAAGCATTAGCTTGTTGATGTTCAAATTTTCACATTTTTTGTAAAGCTACGTGATTGTATAGTGGAAAATAGATTTATTTAAACCAGAAACAAAAGACTGAAAAAGTACCGGAGGTAGTCTGTGGGTACTGAAGGTATTTGAAAAAATAGTGCAGATGTCCTTCAGTTCATTTGTAACAATACTGATGCAGTAGACGCCAGCTACACTTTTCCAAAGTAAAACTGCATCTCTAGTATTATCCTTTCCTCCTCCTCCTCCTTCTCCTCCACCACCTCCTCCTCCCCCTCCTCCTCCTCCTCCTCTTTCTTCTTCTTCTTCTTCTTCGTCTTCTTTATACGCGGTCGATCTTTTTTGGGTTGTGTCAGATCTTCAATCCTGTCGCCATGACGAAACCCACAGTTTTCTCGAGGTCGAGGTCTGGACGGCTGCCCCGAAGCTGCATCTGCAGTTCTGCACCCTCTGGCCAGGTTTGATGCTGTAGAACATCATGGGATGGGCAGTGCTGGAGTTTCTATTTCATATTTATTCAGACAAAAAACTCAAGCCCCTCCCCCCCGCCCTACATCCATCCCCCATTCCACCTGATCCCCTCTTTCATGGACTGGTCTTTCCGACCTCAATGTTTTGCTCGACACTAAATAAGACTGATATTTTCAAACCAAGAAAAATCTTTTGAAAAACGAATGTAGGTCGTGCGTCCACCATTTGAAAATCAAACAGAACGAAAATCGATCAGAAATCGCGATTGGAATGATCTTATCGATGAGCCCATACTGTTCAGATTCAAAACGGGATCAACAGAAGGACGCCTCATATGGTGAATGGACAGTGCCACACGATAAGGGGCAAATCAACACTAACGAAGATAAAGGGCGAATTGACACTAACGAACGATGAAGGGCGAATTGACAATAAATAACGAGGAGGGGTGAATTGACACCAACGAACGATGAAGGGCGAATTGACACTAACGAACGAGAAGGGGCGAATTGACATTAACGAATGGTGAGGGACCCTCTCAGTTTTTCAATATGCGTGTGAAAACTTGGGCACTGACAGCAGAGCTGCAAAGAAGAATTCTGGCAAATGTAATGAGATGCTACAGAAACGAGATGCAACAGAAAGATCTCGGGCATCAATTACACAGACCACGTGACAAATAAAGAAGTCCACAGAATAATTCAACAGGCAATTGGACCCCACGAAGACCTACTCACAGTCGTCAAGAAGCGGAAAATGAAGTGGTACGGACATGTGTCCCCGTTCAGCAGGCGTTGCAAAGACAGTCCTGCAAGGAACAGTCAGAGGAAGCCGCAATGGAGGAAGACAAAGGAAGAGGTGGGAAGACAATATCCGAGTGTGGACTGGAACGAACTTGGCCGAATCTCAGCGAGCGGTGGAAGCAGGGACGGATGGAGGAGAGTGGTGGCCGGATCATCAGGGGTGCCCCAACGACAACAGACGATGTCAAGGGATAGGTAAAGTTAAAGGTAAAAAAAAAAAGAGGGGCGAATTGACACTAACGAAGGATGAGGGGCGAATTGACACTAACGAACGATAAGGGGGGCGAATTGACACTAACGAAAGATAAGGGGGCGAATTGACACTAACGAACGATAAGGGGGCGAATTGACACTAACGAACGATAAGGGGGGCGAATTGACACTAACGAACGATAAGGGGGCGAATTGACACTAACGAACGACAAACGGGGCGAATTGATACGAACGACCGATAAAGGGCGAATTGACACTAACGAACGATAGAATGGAAATAGGCACTAACGAATGACAAGGGACGAACTGACGCTCACGAACAAAAAGGGGCGAATTGACGCTAACGAACGAGATAGGAGCCAATCAACAGCGAGGGACAGAGAGGG
>JADBJO010033162.1:7500-10000 GCA_016801955.1 Conus betulinus
CTAAGCAATTATTGTCGTCAGTAAGGAGCTTAGTAGGTGGTGTCCTGCATATGTTTAGATCAGAACAGGCACCACTGAACACCATCGAAGTGACTCAGCAGCAGTGCAGTGTCTCCTCTGATGGGTTGCCTCTTGACCGCTTGACATTGACTGCTCCCTGCGGATTGCTGGTGCTGGGGCTGTGGCGGGGCCGACCGGGCTGTGGCTGTGGATAGGGTGTCGGAATGAGCTGCGTGGGTGCACTGCCTCTGTGGTGGCGCAGAGGTTGGGACATCAAAAAAAAAAAAGAAAAAAAAAAAAAAAAAAAAAAAAAAAAAAAGACAACATTCACTTTTTGCACACACACTCACTCACTCTCCCTCCACTACCCATCTGGATCGTGGATTTCTAGTCCTCTGGGAGACTGTTCGGTAGACTGTGTGTGTGTGTGTGTGTGTGTGTGTGTGTGTGTGTGTGTGTGTGTGTGTGTGTGTGTGTGTGTGAGAGAGAGAGAGAGAGAGAGAGAGAGAGAGAGAGAGAGAGAGAGAGAGAGTTGGAGAGGTATAGTGTGTTTTTGGGGTAGGGGCGGGTGGGTTAAGGTGAGATGGGGAGATCAAAATATTATAATCATGGCTATTGCTTTTATTTTTATTGTTATTGCTATGATTATTAATATTATCATCATCATCATTATTATTATTATTATTACAAATATCATTATTATTATTATTATTATTAATGTTAATATATTTTCATTATTAGTATTAGTTTCATCATCTTCATTGTTATTACTGTTATTATTACTTATATTACCGTTATTAATATCTTGTTATTATTGTTATTATTATATCATTAATTTCATATCCGTTAGTGTTAGTTAGTAGTAGTAGTAGTAGTAGTAGTAGTAGCAGTAGTAGTTACAGCTTGGACTTCGATTTTGTGTGGATAAGATTCAACGTTCGGCCGAGGAAAACAGATGTACCTTTTCAAGCACCAAAACACAGCGTATCCATTTTCACAATTTTCATGTCCTTTGTCGACCCTGAAATTTGCCTAGACAAACCCCACCATCGTAGCTGTGAAAGAAAAAAAAATACTGAGGAGCTGTTTTTGTCACATCCAATTCCTAAAAAAATTGCACGCCCTAAAGCACTGGCTTTTCTGAAAGTTACGGCACACACGGATTGGGGCGTTGATAAGAAAGCTCATCTCCATCTTTACAGGGCTCTGATCTGCTCCACACTGGACCAAACTGGGTGCCTAGTGTCTGGCTCGGCCACACCTTCCTTCCTTACACGACCTTAGAAGTCTTGTTCCCATCCGCCATCAATGGCTTCGACTCGCTGTCTGGGTGCATTCCGCACCATCCCTGTTTATAGTCTGCAAGCTGATGCCGGAGAGCCATCCTTCTCGAACCGTCGGTTGAAACTTACCTTGAACTACTGTTTGAATCTATCTTCTGAACCCTACAGCCCTGCATATGATTATGTTTTTGACCCCAAATTTCAAAAGAAATTCGATGACCCTCAAACTGCATTCCACCCTTGGGAATTCGTATTCTTCCCCATTTGAACAATGCAGCTTTAGACCCTGGAGACATGTGTGGTTCTTGCAAGTTTCCTTATAACCCACCATGGGCTTTCTTCACGCAGGGGTACCAGTTTGATTTAGCCTCTTATTGTGAAGATACTACTAACTCCTAAGCGTACAGGTCATTTTTTTTTTTCGAACTGTGCTGTGAAGTTTCCATCCTCAGGAGGAATTTTCATCGACGGTTCAAATCTGAGAGGGGTGGGGTGGGGGGTGGGGTACCCTCTGCTGTGTTTTGTGCAACAGGTTCTTCTCAAAGCTGTTCTAAACACGTTCCCTCAAGAGCTCCATCTGCACTGCTGAGTTGACAGCCTTGGTCCTGGCTCTTAATATGACCACTAAATCAGATCATGAAGATTTCCTTCCTTTTTGTCAGACTCACTTTCTGCTTTAAAGGCATCGCCAGTCATAACCTCGAGCACCCTCAGCTGCTGAAAGTTTTTAGAAATTTACACCTCTCTGAAATCAGATGCATACAACATAGTTTTTTTGCTGGGGTCCCAACTATGTGGGCATTCGAGGCAACAAGTTGGTTGAACAGATTGCCAAGACCACCACAAGAAAAGGGCTGAATAGACTGGCTATCTCTCACACTGATCTGAAACCCAGGGCCCAGGCTTACGTCTGGCAAGAGGAGTGGGAATCGCAAACAGATAACAATTCGTTCAAAATCACTTCAAACCTGATAGAGTCTTTATCATGTTCCTGAGGCAGCCGTAAAGGAGAAACAGTTTTGTGCTGTTTTCGTACATGCCACTCCTTTTACGCCTATTCTTATCGTTTTAAAGGTGAAGAAGCTCGTGTTGTGAACCATATCATTTTAGAGTGCTGGACTTGAATGATAAAAGACTGAACGATTTAACAGCAGAAACCATGGAAAAAAAAATGTTCAGAGATGTCCACCTGATGCGATCTTTAAATTTCTGAAAGA
>JADBJO010033163.1:5000-14887 GCA_016801955.1 Conus betulinus
GCGTCTGGCGCCGTCCCGGCGAACGCTACGCGGACGCCGCGGTCAGGCAGCATGACCGCTATGGGGGCGGGTCCGTGATGGTGTGGGGTGGGTTCAGCCTCAACCACAAGACCCCCCTACACCGTGTTGAAGGCCGTCTGACCGGCGTGGCGTACAGGGACACCATTCTCCGACCCCTTGTGCTGCCGGCCCTGCAGGCGGTGGGACCCGGCGCCCAGTTCCAGGATGACAATGCCCCCTGTCATCGAGCTGCGGTGGTGAACAGGTTCCTGGAGGAGCAACAGGTTACGAGGATGGACTGGCCGGCCCCGCTCGCGCCCGACATGAACCCAATAGAACACCTGTGGGACGTGTTGGGGCGGCGGGTCCGCGCCCACGACCCACCTGCTACCACCCTTGACGACCTCTTCCACCTGCTGCAGCAGGAGTGGCAGGCGGTACCCCAGGACACCCCCCCTCCGCCGCCTGGTTCACTCAATGAGACGTCGCTGTGAAGCCTGCTTCAATGTTAATGGGGGCCATACTCGTTATTGACTTGATTGTATTCAGTGGAATAACCATGTGAATTTGGAAAAGGGGGTATGACTCTTCATGTGCATGTAGCACAAAGATTAATCGTGTCACAATTACAGCATCATGTTTGAAGAAAGGGGGAATAATGAAATTACAACCTTCATCATCAGCAATTGTGTTTGTGCTTTTATATATATATATATATATCCGCAGCCTTCCACGAAGCGAAGACACTAGTAGATAGTCAGATTTTTTTTCGTAATATCACACTCAGCAGTCGTGAAGTAAGTGTCAACAGTGTCTACTATCAGACAGACACGTTCTTCCCGTGGTTCAAGGAAAAAATGTTGTCTGAGGTGGATGCGGTAAACCCGCCACTTTAAATGTTTAGCATATCCTTAGGGATGGTTCAAACCTGCCACTGTCATGGACGGCCTTTTCTGCTCTGCAGGATGTGTTCGTTTGTGTGCTGCAGGGCACGCAGACTTCAATGTACACGGATAGCAAGGATGATCCCGGTCAGTTTTCTGGGTTAGGAGTACTCTGGCGGGCTTGTTCTATGTTTCTGTGTTTGCCGTTGCCGTTTAGCTCGGTGTTCGGTTCAGTCTTTGGTTTCACCCTATTTTCAGTGTCGTGTTGTGTCAGGTACCATTTTTAGAATGCCATTTCTTGGGGGCGGGGGGGGAGGGGGGGGTATTGGAACAGAACTATGTTTGTTTCTGTTCGAGAGGATGCATATCCTCTCCGGGTTTTATCCTTGGCTTGTTCACTCTGTCACAGGCAAGTCAGTCCATGCCGTCCGTGATTCCTTCAATTTCCTCACCCCTCCATCCTAGTTGGGGCCTGTCGGCTGCGTGGGCGGATGGGCTGCGTGTGTGATTCACGTGCTTTTTGTTTATGTCGGCTATTTTCTTTTCGAGTCGTGTTCATGCTTGTGTTGGGGGAGCGATCTTTTCGTCCTGTCCAGTCAGTACTGTACTCGTTGGATCCCAGTCCAGACCCAGGGTCACCTTCCCAAGCCTCGTGGCTGTATTGCCCTTCGCTGGGCAGTACATTTGTCAGTCTGCCCTTCAGTGGCAGTGGTGTTTGCCGTCGGCCCGGCCTACCTTCCGTTGGTACGGGCCAGGGGGTATCTTCCTCTTCGTTTCCGCCCTGCACAGGCTGTGTGAGCTTTCGAGCGTGACTAGTTTAGAGCACTCCAAGCTGTAGCTGTTCAGTCTGCACGTTTGGTGCCGTCCAGTTAGGGCCCGCGACTGGGCTTGTGAAGACCCCTCGGACTTCAGCGTCGTCCCAGCTGGGGCCGACCTACCCTGAGTTCGTCGCTGGCTTGGTTTGTCAGGGGTTCTGTTTACATGCAAGGGACATAAACTGAAAGGTCATGTGTTCATGTTCATGTCGTGACCGTTACCTGTCTCTGTCATGTGTCCTGTAGGTGTGTGCATGTGCATGCCTATAAGCCTACTACAGCCATAGTATCTACCAGGTATTCATTGTATTATGTCACCTTGACCTGTTGAGGTGTAAGGACGCGCCTGCGTGCCATATGGGGTAGTTTTCCTTTTTTTAAAGAGTGTGGGTGATTTTGCAGGTCCTGTTTTGATTATAGGAATTGTCCCTCCATTTTTCTCCTTTGGTGGTTTGGGGGCTGTCTAGGATTGGTTTTAGGCAGGGGAGGGGGATAGCTGGGCTCCCTTAAAAAACTTTTTTTTTCCCTTTTCTCTTCGTCCTGCGTCCCTGTAGGGTATTTCAGCAGAGGGGAACTTTCTCTTCTTTCCTTTCTCTCAAATACTTCTATTTTGCTGGCATCTGTCTTTCTCTGCTTCTGTACAGCCTTACCCCCCTTAGTGTGTGAATGCTTATACATGATTTTATGTCGTTCAATTAAAGTGGCGTCCTTGTTTGTATTTTTCCTGCCTCTGTGTGTTTGTTGGTGAGTGTGTGGCGACGGTTGGATCGTTGCCCTCCTCAGACCCCTGCCCTTTGGTGACAACCACTTTTAACAGTGTCCAGTCCTTTTATTTGTGCAACAGGTACCAGATGAGAAGGCAGAGACGGACTGACATGTATACCACTTCCCATCATTATGTATGATGTTATTCCACTGGAATGTCCAGGGTCCATGGTTCAAAGTCAAATTTCGTAGTGTTACAGCTCCTCTATCAACACTTACCTGTCATGATTGCTTTTCAAGGGACGGAAATTTATCGTGAGAAATGTTTTACTCTTTCTGGGTTCAATGTTTTTCAAAACCAGTCCGACCGTCTTCAGGTGGAATAAAGAGAGGAGTCTTGGTACTCGTCCACAAATCTGTAGTGTTTATCTCTGTCAATCTTAATACTTTTCAAGCAGCTCTATCTGCTAGAATGACCTTGCATAAAATAGCATTGTGTTAATCTTGAAAAATGCATAGCACTGTACAATTGAATATGCTACAAAATTTAACACTAAACTGGATCAATTATGAAGTATTATTTGAAAATTGATAATCAAAATTATAAGATACCTGGATTTGATATGTGCATGTGTATGTGTATCATTAAATGAAAAGAAGAGAGAAAGTGGGGGTGTGGGTGGATGGGGAAGGGAGGGGGAGTAAGTGGAGTGAGCGGATGTGTTTGTTTGCCGAAATGCGCTTGTAGTTAGCAAAAACTCAGAGGATTGTGTCTTGTGATTTTTGTTTGCTTGTGTATGTGTTTGTATACCCAACAACAACAAAAAAAAAACTTTCCTCAGCATACATTGAACTCTCACTCAGATCCATTCAAACAGAAAAAAAAAGATAACTCATCTGTAATATGTTTCACGGATTTTTTTTTACTACAATATTGTCAAACATGTACAAATATGATTAATAACAAAAAAATATGCGGTAATTTGCATCTGGAAATGTACAGCAAAGAGAAAGATCATGTTGATGAAAGAATGGAGAAGAGAGAAAGAAGGAACTGTGGAATGGAAGACAGAAAGAGGAAAGAAAAGAAAAAAAAAAAGTATTTAAAAAAAAATATAGCATTGTGTATTCTTTATATGTACTGCCATCTTTGAAATTATGTACTGCCATCTCAAAATGCCCTGAAGACTCTAATCTGTGCCTTTGTTATGTGTCGGCTCGACTATTGTAACTCCCTCCTGCCGGTGTCCCTTAACGCTCATCTCTAAACTTTCAAAAGTTCAGAACAATGCCGCCCGTCTGACTCCCGCTCCTCTAGATCTGATCACATATCATCAATTCTGTCATCCCACACACTGGCTCCCCAATTCAGTTTTCGCACTGACTTTAAAGTTTTCCTGCTGGTTGTCAAATCACTGAATAATCTGGCTCCCTGCTACCTCACTGACCGACCTCCCATCTCTATGTTCCGTCTCGCAACTTACGCTCATCCAAACGATTCTCGTCTGCTTCGGCTTCCCTCCGCTCGCCTGAAAACTTCAGGCCAACGATCTTTCTGTTACCAGGCACATGCCCTGTGAAATAGTCTCCATTCTTCGCTGCGTAACACGGACAATCTAGAGACTTTTTAAAAACCTCCTTTTTTTTTTTTCCCTCGGACTGATTAACGATATCCACTTACCACTGTGCGCGTGTTTGCTGGTGTTTTAAACGCGCTCGTGTGTGTCTGTCTGCGTGTGTGTTTTTCGGCGGGTGTGGTGTGTGTGTGTGTGTGTGTGTGTGTGTGTGTGCGTTTGTGGTGTGTGAGTGTGCGCGCGTGCGCGTGTGTGTGTGTGTAATTAGAATTACAGTTTGATCATGTTTTCTGTAATATACGCTTTGGGCTCTTGCGAAAGTAAAGCGCTCTGTAAATATCCTTTTATATTTACATTACTAACATTTACCTATTAATGGACAAAGAAGTGATCAAATTGATACCACGATCTTGCCTGATGTCGGGTAATTTCAATGGGCAAACAACCTCTCCTCTTCGGTGTTGCCAGCAACTAAACTTCATCCGAGGATTTCCATCATGAATATGTCACAGAACTAGAACGTATTGTGTGAATGATGGGTTCTCAACAACGATACACTGTATACAGATTTTTGTGCTATGCCAAGCTCTCGCTGGTCCTGGACTATGAGTGGTCTGATCACGAGGTTTTGCGCGGGTGGGAAAATGACACACTTTATTGTTGTCTTAAAATGCGAAACTACAGAACACTGCGATTACATGAACACCTTAATTTTTTTTAGAAACTTCAAACTGTGAAACCCCCCCCCCCCCCCCCCCCCCCCCACGATCCCCTTTTTTTTTTTTTTTTTTTTGTTAAATATCCAGCAACGATCTGATAGCAGAGGGAATTCTGAAATTTCTGGTCCTGCAGAAAGCATGAACCGTAGATCTTATAAAATGTAGTGCTGGAAGCCCACTATTCAGTCATCTGTCCAAGACGCCCCATATACCCCAAGCACGTAATTTAACTCTGACCGGCCACCAAAATTGAAAAGAATTACGGCCCCCCGATGCCTGAAACACCATTGCCATTGCAGTTGATTTCTCAACGTTCGACCCTCATCAAAATCTAAAGTTCAAATCAATATTACTTTCAAAGTAAGTAGACTCAATCCTGGGATAAACTACTGGTCTACGCTGACTGCAAACAATGTCAATAAAGAAGTCTAGAAAAATTATCAAAAAAAATATGAAAGGCGAAGGAAAACAACAACACTCTCCTCAAACATGCAGACGCTCATCATTACAGACAGATGAGCAACTGAACAAAAGCTCTTTCTTTCACTTATAAATCTACTGCTTTTTTTGTTTTTTTTTTAAACAAACAAACAACGAGAGAGAAATTTCCCCGTAATTTTTGCTCTGACAATACTGACTGCAATCTGCCCCTTTCATTTAAAGAACTGAAATCAGCTCCGGCATACATGCAGTCATTCTGCACGCCTAACTTCTGAAAACATCTTCCAGAAAACTGTCTCCAGACTTCATCAAAAACTATACAGCCACATCCGGACTACAGGGTACTTTTCCGCCATTACTGGTCAAAAGCCTTCATTATTCCAATTCCCAGACTCAGAAAAGAGTTGAACGCACCATTCAATCATCGTCCAGTAGCTCTAAACCAACTGCCTTTGGAAATTAATGCAAAAGATAGTAAACTCTCGACGATGTTGAAGCTGAAAAACCGATAGCCATTGACAAAAGACAAAAGAACAGTGCCGTTTCTGCAAGTACAGTAACGCATTTCTGCAGTTGGAACCAACCATTTAGTCCATCCGGGAACCACATCTACAACGCCTTTTTTTTCAAAGTAGATATTGCTGCTGTCTTTGTTTTTTTTTAACCCAGGGAGGCCCACGACACTATATACAAATTCGCCATTCCCATGGATCTTTCATAATCCTTCTGAGATTTTTAGGCCACCCCATTCTTCTCATGAAAAGCTTTCAAAATCAACAGTTTCAAGTGGGTATTGCTCCACTCGGGTCAACATCCCCTAGCAGGAGTTTGGGTGTACCTAAAGGAGCACCCTTTGTTTTGCTGTCTTCAGCGGCAAAATTAATGGAGATGTTCAACTTCGTAAACCAAGGTTCCGAATTCTTCTCTTGGTTGACGGCTTTGCAGCCTAGCCCCGGTTGGAGTCGCCTTTGGGAGTACAACACTGACTCTGACTTTGTCACGAGAAGATCTCAAAGTGGGCTGATGAAAACGTTTTGTTCACTACCAACGCTCAGGGTATTCACTTTCACCAATTTCGACCAGTGCTTTGCTAAACCCTCATTTTCGTCTGGAAAATCGACCTTCCAGCTGTGACGAAAAGCCAGATTTGGGGGAGTAATCTCTATTAAAAAGCTTAATGAAAAAATCGCATCCACCACTTGGAAAACTTCCATCTGAAAGCAGTGAACATTCTCTGAGTTGTGGCACGGACGGATTGAGACGCTGATAAGAAAACATTTTCTCAATCTTTACCTGGGTGTCTGATCCAAAACTATAACTACAGCTGCGCTGTCTAACGGTTCTGCAAACCTTTCCACCCAAACCAAAGCTCTGGATACCATCCTGCGCTGCGTTTCGTGCACCGGGACCTGTATGTTGGTCGTGTGTGCAGATGTAAGAAAACTCATTCCTCTTCCTCAAACCGTCCAGCTGAAGAAACTTTTCTATGAACGTAATTGGTATTTAAACCAAGGGGTTCGTTCTTTGAACCAATCAAGCCCTGCTATATATCTAGAATTACTGTCTGTTCTTTTTAATAGAAAAATTCTCGAGAAAGTTCTAATTCCACACTTGTGACTTGGTTTCTTCCCTTCCCATATGGACAGTGCATACTTATGTCGTAGTAAACATCAGGGGTGTGTGGTAATCTCGTCCAAATTTCCTAAGAGTCCACTTTTGGATCTTCAAAACCCCGAAGATTCGCTTTGACTTTGATTTTTGACCCTGTCATGCATTTTGCAGTGTTCGCCAAAACTTGTCCGAAGATGCCGCGGATATCCGGGTTTCCAAGAAGTGGTTTTTATTTGCTAGTAAAAATTCGAATCTGACGAGAGTGGTTTGAGGGTGGCTTCTCATGCTTATTGCTCAGCAGCAATCCCACGCAGAGATGTGTTCTAAACATTTTTTTTCCCCGTGTTTTTTTTTTTTTCTCTTTGTTTTTAAACCCAAAAGCTTATTACATGCTGAATCACAGTGTATCGCGCCCCCCCGTGGTCAAATGAGGTCACACCTTTTCATCATGATCGCTCTTGGAATTAAACTCTGCTTGCTATTCGGACCTGTCGATCTTTGGCGAATCGTAAGCTGTACACCCAGCAACCTCTCAACCTTCTGTATGAAATCTATATTTTTAACACGTAGTAGTTTCCTTTGTGCGCTTCTTTGTCAATAAGTCGCTCTGTTTTCGTTCGAGGCGAACGAGGGTGTTGTGATCAGATCGCGGTATGTACTTTTCTCGAATCACCCCGTAATTTGCATAAGACACTGTTTACTCAAATGAAAATTGAGCAAATTTTCTATCGTTCGCCAATCTGCCTAAAAATAAAACTAAAGTCATGGGAGGTGGTGCAAAGATGAAACCGGCATTAAGGAAGGGGCTGGCACACGCAGAAGACTGGATGTGAGTGAGACAGATACGAGGGTGGAAGGGATGGATATGCGATTAGTAAGATATAGTATAAGAGGTATCTTGATAGATAGATAGATAGATAGATCGATAGATAGATAGATAGATAGATTTGGACCAGACAGACAGACAGACAGATATATAAATTGATAAATGGATGAATAGGAACCGAGGTAAAAGAGGGATGGATGGGATGGTATGGATGGCAGGATAGAGACATATAGATACGAGAGTCGATGGTAGATCGACAGGATAGATAGATAGATAGGCAGGCAGGCAGGCAGGCAGGGGGCGGCAGGGCAGGCAGGCAGGTAGTAACAGGCAGGACCTTCAGCAGGCAGGTAGCATTTTCGAAGATGACTAGACACTGGATGATTGGCAAAGATGGATACATATATATAATGTACATACATACATAAATAAAACAAGAAACCGTTTTTCTGTATTCGCAGAAAGCTTATCAAAGTGGTACCGCTAAGCCATAGAGCAGACAAAGGAATAAGTAAATAAATGAATGATATAAAAACAGTCAAAATCAAACCAACCGCTTATCAGGGTATACAGCACTAAACTCTGGAACATCAAATAAAATAAACAACCCAATCAATGTGTGAAAAGACAGAAACCATGGCAACGCCGAAGGCTGGCGCAGTAACTGAATAAGGGAAATCAAGATTGAATTTAAAAAAAAAAAAACATTTTGCAAAAAATGGTACGCTTACAGTCAGTGGAGCGCTGGCCTGGCAAATACACAAATGAATGAATGATCAAAAGACACCGGGCATAGCATTCCGGATGCATATCTAAGGTGGCATACTGAGCTATGGGAACACCCACCCGGGCCGATTAGAATAAATAAACCTTTTTTTAAAGAGATAAAAAAAGAAACCTTTTTTACAGCTTAAAAGATAACCCGACATTAGCAGCAGCATCGGACACTAAGCAGTGCAGTTATGACGACAAATTAAGCAAAAATATAAATAAAAAAAAAAAAAAAAAAAAAAAAAAAAAAAGAAAGAAAGCAAACTCCAGAAAGTATGTCGAAATGGGTATCTTTAAGGTATGAAGCAGCTAAAAGTGAATCATCAAATGAAGCATGTATTGAAACTGACAGAAAGCATATCAAAGTCGCAGACAAAGCGGCTAAACAGTCGCAAGTAAATGAATTAATAACTGGAAATACAGAAAGTTTAGAAAAGTCGTAACACTAAGGCTGTGCAACCCGGCAGCAATAAATGTCTAAGTAAATAGTAAAGATTGAGATTAATTAAAGGGTGGTTAAGGCTGTGCAACCGCAAATAAATGTATAAAGGCTGTAAAGATTGCTGATTTAATTAAAAGTGGTGTATAAGCTGTGGAAACAGAGCTTATAATAGATAGTGACAAATCAAAAAAGTAAAATCTTACAGTAAATGGGCTTTATCACCAATGGCGTTCGTGGCCTGAACTTGGTGCTGTTGTTCTCCGTAAATAATGTGGATTTAATGATAAAAGGCTTAAAAGCTTAACGTGGGATACTCAGGTGTTGAGCGGAGGAAATAAAAAAAATGTTATGAAAATAAATTATGAGCGAAGACAAAAAAAAACACAGAAACGGTTTTTGTCCAAAATTTGCAGCTTAATAACGCTGTAGAAATAACAAAGAATTTGTTACCCAAAGCATGATCATGGAAAGACGGAGAGCGTAATTGCGGGGCGCGAGGCCGCACGCACGCATCCAAACGCACACGCGGCACGCATTGCACACCCCAACACCACACACACACAACACACACACACACACCCACACACACCAAACACACACACCCACACACACACACACACACACCTAGGAATAAGTAGAGTAAGTCAAATAAACACGGTAATAAACAATGGCTCCCACCTATAATGAGGTTCTTAACAATGGGACATACACTCTCTTCGACCGACAGAATCGATCCTTAAGTCAAACCCCCTCCCTTAAAATAACCAGATAATTGATCCTGAGAATTGCAGCAAATGCTATTGATCAGCATCGAAAATTCCTATCATCTGGAGCCATGCGGTAATGTAACAAAACTAACTATGATAAACTGACTTTTGAGTATCGTTTTGTTTCGTTTTGTTCATAAAAGTCGTTACAGTAGAGTAAAGAATCCTTTCTTCTTTTTGATAATTACTGGTGTATATTTTAAAACAATCGATATTTATCTATCTTTTCTTCTCAACCTGCGCTTGTGGTTCTGCTAATAATTTACTTCTTATATTCTTTAAAATATTTATAATGTGTCAAGGTTCTGATTCTGCTGGCCAAGTATCCGGTT